>JAMKQA010001863.1:0-30077 GCA_024699735.1 Posidonia australis | reverse complement strand
TTGCTAGTGACAGCGACAATAGTGGTGGCTACGACGATGGTAGTGGTGGTGGTCGATGACAACGGTGATAGTGGTAGCCGATGACACACGGCGGCAGTGGTGGTGGCTAGCGATAGCGGTGATAGTAGTGGCCTGCGATGACAACAGTGTAGTGGTCGACGACGACGGTGGTAGTCATAGTCGACGGCCGACAGGGGCGACGGCGGTGGTCGGTGATGGTGACGACGGCGACAATGATGGCCAACAATGACGGCAGTGGTAGATGCAACGAGCAACGGTGACGACCGACGACGATGTATCGTTGAGTAGGCAGTAGTTTGTGGTAATGGCAATGACAATATAGTCTTTTAATTAACTCATAAGTGTTTATTTGACATACAAACCAAACAATCTTTTCTTTTTCTTCATAAAAGCTACAAAAAGTACAACTTAACAAAAAACAAGTTGCATAAAAAAATGTTTCTAAATGCAACCTTAGTCTGAAATAATTTCAAAAGAAACTTATTTCCTTTACTTTCTAAAGTATATAAATTCCAATTTTTTTCATTTTCCACCCATCCCTTAACGGAATTTCAATGAAATTCCTAATCCCATCCTGTCTCGTGGTCCCCCTCCCCCTCCCCCTCCTTTTCCCCTCTTCTTCATGGAGTGGCTCCTCTTTGCCAACCTATCCTCCTCCTCCTCCTCCTCCTCGCCCTCCTCTGTGTCCTTTTCCTCCTCTCCTCCTTTGTCTCGTCCCCTCCTTGTCCTTCTCTGCCTCCAATGCAACAACCATTGTCCTCCTCCTCCTCAACCCATTAATGCTCCCCCTCCCCATTCTCCCCACCACCTCCTCCCAACTCCGACTTCATCTATGCCATCGATCCCACCTCCCTTGACCTCCACCTCCACTCCTCCACTTTCCCCTACTCCTACTACTTCTTTGCCCTCCTCTCCGCTCACAAGCAACGTAGATCGAAGGAAGTGTGGATGACGAAGCAAAGGTGGTCTCCCACCTCAATCTCAAGGTCCCGCCTTCCCCCCACCAGCCCCACTGCCCCTTCGACTCCCACGTAACCATCCTCCGTCTTCTTTACACTTTTGACTTCCAATCCATCATCAAATCCGTTTTTGACGCCCTAGATGTCCTCCACATCATGCTCGAGCTTTGACACGATATTCCTTCACGCCTCCAACTTACTAGGGAGGGAGATGTGGGTGGTGGACTTCTTCCATGGTTAGTGCTTTTCCTCTTTCGCTCTCTCTACCTCTCTACCATTAGTACCAATTCTGAGATTGCCACAATCACTGTCATAGGAGAAGGAAGACAAATGGTTATTTTGGGAATAACTTTTTCGGTTCTTTACCAAAATGGTTATTTTGATAATTATTGTTATCAAAATATTTGGGAAATAATTAATGTTTATTTTGAAGTTGAATATTTAATTAATTTTTAAATTAACAATTATGAGGTTTACATTATCTACTTTTCTTTAAAATCTATTGATAAGTATAAACACTCATATTTCAATTTCCTTTACTTTCTTGAATAGGCATAAATAACAAGAAACTTAATTAATAGGAAATCAATTTCCATTACTTTCTAATTTCTAATAATTCCTATTGATTCCAAAATTCCATTTCCTGACAAATTTTGTACACAAATAGGTCTTAATAGTATAAGTTGGTCTTAGGTTAGAACTTTACAATATAAAGATAAACTTGCAAGTTACAACTTTTAACGTACTTATGTACATGGATCGAATTAGGTCAGATTAAGGATAAACCCATAATCCAATTCAAATTAGATAATTTTAGACACAACCCAACCTGACCCATAAACTTTGGATTAGCTCAGGTCAATTATAGGATTTTATATGTATTTATTAAGAACTAAAGATCACATTTATATAGCATATTATATAAAAATATATAGTACTAATAACAAACATAAAATGATAAACAATCTAATTATATTGTAAACAAATACATGATTTACTGACATTCCTTGAATAATATAAAATATCACTTTAAAGTTATTAATAATTCATGAAAAAAATGTAATAGAGAGAAAGAAACAAGATCACAAGATAAGGTGGAGAGAGATCAGAAAATGCCAAGATAGGACAAGTAACACATGAATGGGAAGAGAATACGTAAAAAGAATAAGAGATGAAATTTTAGAAAGAATCGATTATGATTTTATAAATAAATAATTATATATAATATATATTTATGAATATAAATAACTAATTATATATATACCTTCAGATTTCAAGTCGGATCAAATCACTCGTTCTTAGAACCTATATTCAACAAAAAAAGTTTGTATTTGAGATTTTTTGACCTATATCTAATCCATAATACAAAAAATCGAATCCAACCCAACCCATACAAATCTGATTAGTTCGATTTTTGAGTCAGTCCGACTCATGCACCCCCCTAATTCTCATTCACCGCTTACATAGATCATATTATTAACATTTGCTAAAACCGTAGTTGTGTTTCTATTTCGTTATAAAAGTTTAGCAACTTCTTTTTTGTTGTGTTTCAAAATCCTAGGAGGATGTGGATGCCACAACGAGTTCAAAAATTTCCGTTCCTCAGAAAATTCTTACTGAAACAAGCAAGAGTCGTTCACGGACATGATGATGAGTGTAACCCTTTCAATTCGATGCCCGAATGTCTTGAAGTCCCAAGATCTTACATAAAATAGACCACCTTCAGTGCCTCTCATGTACCAGATGCTGACCAGGTCAATGTTGTTGTTTTTAATTAAATAGAGAATAAATCACATGGGCTGATCTTGAAGTTGCCCTCTTTCTAAGGCTTTCAACAGTAAAAAGCGCAGAGTAACTAATCTACTAATTGCCGAGCATGGACTGCTTTTATTTACTAAACAAAACTGCATTGATTATCAATGCCAGGGACTACGAGATTGCAGTTTTACAACAAGTGCATGCGGTCCACGTAGGCATGAAGCAACCAGGAGTGAAGAGGCCCCCCACTCCCTATAAAACAGCCTGAATTCCTACTTTCAGTATAAAATGGAGATTTAAAGAGATGCAGAAGGTCACTTACCGCCTGCCTAACCAAAGAAGAGCCTGTTACCCTGCTTCGTCTTCCCCATCCTGTTATAATGTCAATCCTATTGGGTTTGACTCCAGACTCGAGTATCTGTCTGCGAAACAAGGCAAGTGTTCGGGATAATGCTATTACTGCTGTTCCATCAGACATCACATGGAGGTTGATGAGCCAATAAGCAGAGCTCTTTCTAGTAACTGCATCAGGGTAAACATTTCTCTGATAGGCCACCTCCCACACTGAACCAGCCTCCTCCTTGAGACCTGACTTGTGAAGAAAATCTACCACAGCATCCATAAGGCCCCTCTTACTTTCCCTATCCTCACTGTGCATCAGATCCAAGAAAGCACTAGTGTGATGCCTCACATTCTGCCCACCTGGTTCTGCAGCTGGCAAATTCGTTAGGAATACATGAGCTGGATGGCCAGTAATAGCCATGAGATCACAACACAACCCCATGTTACCATGTGTCTCAGCACAGGAGCTTAAAAGTAAGGTATAAGTCTGAAGAGAAGGAACTAAACCAATTCCGAGCATGTTCTGAAGGACATCATGTGCATCAGAGAATCTGTCTGCCCTAAGAAATGCACTTAACAGAGAATTGCATGTGGGAACATTAGGTCTCAAGCCGGCATCAAGCATGGCTTGATACCACAATCGAGCCCTGTCTACCTTGCCAGCCTTGCCCCACAGGTCTACTAAAAGGCCATATACAGGTTCATCAGGAGGGCAGTCCTGCTGCATTTCAGCAAAAACAGCTTCCACTTCATGAAGATGCCCTCCATGTCCAAGGACTTCCATCACTATACTGTAGGTAATTTTATCAGGGCAGAATCCAGCAGCCCGCATGCTACGGTAAAGTTTCAATGCAGTAGTATGGTTCCTTGCTTTTGCTTGCAGGGCAATCATGATATTATATGTAACAAGGTTTGGAACACAACCCTTATCAATCATCTCACAAAACAGCTTGTAAGCAGCCGGAAGATGGCCTGCCTTCCCAAGACAGTTGATCATTACACTGTACGTAAATGTATCAGGACATAGGCCTGCTTCTAGCATCATTTGATACAAATGCATTGCATCATCCAGATATCCAGCTTTTGCATGAATATCAATAAGAGTGCAGAAGGTTACATGGTCAGGATCACAACCCTCATTTTGCATGTGGTGGAAAACTTCCATAGCCTCTTTAATGTGATTGGCACGGCCATACCCATGTATTAGGCGGTTATATGTCACGACATTTGGCTGGCAACCATCCCTAACCATCTCTTCCAGAAGCCTGCTTATAGATCCAAATTGCCTGGCTCTTCCAAGTATACCAACCATAGTGGTGTATGTATGCTCATCATGCTTGAACCCTGGCTGACATTTCAACCAGTTAAAGAATCCAAGAGCAACAGAAGAATCCTGTAGAAGTTTTAGAACTTGATTTGCCTGGAAGGGATCCAACTTATAGGGAAGCCTTTCCAAAGCCTCTTCAGCTTCAGAACCCCACTTTAGCTCTCGCAGTGGGCTAAGAAAAACTTCTACTGGCCTGCCAGCATTTGGAGATGATTTCACTGATGGAGTAATCCCCCTCCTTTTCACAGAAGTCACTGGATGCTGCAACTTATTGACATGACTAGTGCTCTCCAAACTAGATGCTGCTACGTTATCTTCAAAGGTTGTTCCACTTGATGATTTTTGAGGAATAAAGCCATCACCATGATTTCTCAAGCTCTGCGATATGTCCTGTCTTCCATCTAATGCGTTTCTGGAAAACCTCGCTGGGACTAGACTCCAGCCTAAAACAAAATCTTAAATCTTATCAAACACAATTCTCGGCTGGACTAGTCCTAAAACTCTAATCTCATTTCAACTAGAATTTAGCTAAAACACAAAAGCCAAAACACAGCTCGATTTTAGCTTAAATCTAATTTCTGAATCTCAAATCTAAAATCTCTTTTCTTTTTTGGTGCCACCTTGATCAAGGAAGACCTGGCCACAAAGGGAGGGTGAGGCACTAACCCCAACCTCCTATGCTGCCATGGTGAAAGTCTCCATGCTGGACATTCCACCGTTTGCCTCAGCCAATAGGACACACTCTTGGGCTTCTCAGACTCCTCTAAGCCAATAGGCTCTCTCTATTCTTTGTGCACGGGGATGCGTTTCCCAACACCTATTTCTATCTAAGTGTTTGAGCTCATGGTTATCTTACCCAATCCATTCAACACCTTCTCTGGACACCCAGTCTCTCTAACTGGGGGCCAACACTAAAAATCTTGTTACAAAAACATGCGTCTTTCATTTAAAATTCTTTTCCTTTAAAACTCTTTATGTTACAGAAATCTCTCTGTAAAATCATTCTTTTATTCTAAGATATCCTTTATAAATCTTTATAAAAGCTCTTTCTAAACATTATGCTATAAACCTCTTAATAAGGCATAAAACACAAACCATAACTATCTTCACAAAAATCTATTTAATTTGACTATGGAGTTTGGTTTGGCATACCGAAATAGGCTCGGATACCCAGATCGGTCGACCGATCCTTCGGAACGATCGTTCAAATTCTTTTGGTTCGGTCTACGAAAACCCCTGTAACAACAGATCGGAGCATTTCGGTCTACTGAAAATGAGGTTATGGTTGAATACTGATAGGAAATCGGCATATCGAATTCAATTCGGCACATCGATTTTTCCCGTAACCAGAAACTACCCTTGAGTCGATGCCACTCGATCATCGGAATTGGGACTTCCGGTGGACTCCTTTCCGGTAAACCATAAATCTTACTTAAAACACATGATCTAGGATGCCAAGTCTACTTTCGTTTGGGACAAGTTTCATTAAAAACCATAGCATATACATCGAGATACGAAAATCACAAACTCGAAGACTCATTCAAAAACACTGTAGCATGTTTCTCAAAAATCGACATAAATTCATCACAATTTATGGAAAAATCTCCAGTATTCCATATGTTCGTCATCCAACTCAACTCTATCCATTTTCATATTTTTCATACTAATTCATGGTATAATTTCATAATGAAAGCTTAAATCCAAAAAGAGGAACGGGAGGGGGGACGCATACCCAAAGACGATCTTCGACGATCCTTCCTCTTCGGCGACTTCCTCTCTTCCTCTCTTCCTCCCGGTGCTCCTCTGGCTTCCAAGATCTTCGGAGGTCATTTTCCACCATCGGCGACCACCACCTCTCTCTCTCCTTCTCTCTCTTTTTTCCTCTGGTTTGTTGCCCCCAAATCTTCCTCTCCTCTTGCTCTCCCTCCCCTCCAGCCTTCGTCGCTCCTCCTTTAAATGTTTGCCGCTCCCCTTTGTCTTCCATCATCCACGACACAACGAAGATCCCGATGAATCGGTGAGCGTCATGGCAGAAGGCTACGGAGTACTGTGGCGAGCACAGTAGAAGGCGGTGGAGGCTGTGTGGGTCACTCTACTAAGTTGACTCAGTTGCCAACCTAGCCATACACGGTCCCACACATGCACACGTGGCACACACACGTGTGGCACACTTGGGTCCAAATTACCACACAGTGGTGAAAATGCCAAAAGTATTACTTAAAAGAGGACTCAACACCAATATCTCATTATTAAGCTAATTATCCAGATTACATTACTTAATTATATTCATTTTGGATAATCTGGGCACAGATATTATAGAGGGTGTTTAATACATTTGAAAGGTTAGGCATGAGTCTAAGGTCGTAGTTAGACCTGTCAATTGCTAACATGACATGATAACACGATACGAGTATGGTATAATATAACCATGTTTGGGTTTATCCTTATCGTGTCTCATGTACTTATCGTGTTTACTCGATAGACACAATTATTAAATGGGTCGTTTTAGTGTATAGGATAAAAAATCCGATAAGTATACGATAAGTACACATTACTTAATCGTGTACATAGATTATAGCTTTCATTATTTTGAATAATGGATGTTTATGATGTATTGTAGACTTGTGATATTAACACATGGACTAATGGAACCTGTGAAATATTGTTGAATGATTGATTTCATGATTTATCGATTTGTCTTTGATTTTTCTACGTATACAAAACGTGTAAATATTAAATGTATACTAAATGTGTGATCGTATAATAAATGTGTAAACATATACTCGTGTCAATTAAATCGTTATCGTGTCAAAACAACACGATTAACTTAAACGTGTACTTAATGGGTCGTGTTGTGTATACACGCTAACAGACAATTCATGTTTGGATTTAGTATTAGATACACGATAATTAAATAGATCATGTTTGGGTTTAGCATATACATATAATATACACATTTATACATAATACGATAGGTTCACGACACGATTCGTTTGATAAGTCTAGTTGTAGTTGCTAAGTTTCCTAGTAGGGTCAAGGGTTCGAGTCCCCAATATGTACTATTGGGAGAGTTCGAGGTTTGAGTCCCTGAGACTAGGGTGCGTTGCACGGTCTAAGGTTCAAGTCCATAGGGAGCCTGGTGCGGTGCAGCCTGAATCATAGATTCGAGTCTTTAGGTAGCCTAGGCACCAAAGGATGTCGATGGACGTACCCCATGTAGTTATATATATTGTGGTTTTTAAGGGTTGAGTTCTCAAAACAGATGGACTCCTACACGTGGTGGTCATCTGTGACAGTGCAATAGGGACTTGAGTTTGAGTCTCTAGCAACTGCTTCTGGCTGATCAGTCGCCTATGACAAGATGACACAACAGGTTTTTGCATTGTGTGCATGTGTTGTGATTTCGTGCTAGTTTTAACCGTGGTTTGGCTTCTTGGAAATGTACAAAGTGATTTCAAAGATGCACGCGTTTTCAAAGAAATTAAAAATTATGGATTTGAAAGGTGTGTTTTATAAAAAGGATTTTATGAATAATCAACAGTTGTGTTTTGCGAGATTTTGGTGTCTTTTCTCAATTTGGTATTGGTGTTGCTAAGGGTGACAACTATATGACTTTTGGGGTTGATTGTGGTAGTTCCATTTCTTGGTTTGAGGTCTTTTGGTCGTGGTAAGGATGTACAGGGTGACAATGGATGTCACTCATGTGTATTTTTCTGAGTTTTGCTTACAAGTGTAGATTGTAGAGTTGTAGTCCAGTCCACTACACATAATTGGAATTACATAGGCACACATCCTAGATCTTAGGTGGAAGTAGACTTTTGTTAAATTTTATTACAGTTACTAACATTTTAATTTAATCTCCTATAGTATTATTTAGTTAATTATTTAATAGTTTATTTGAATATACTGGATGCTGGTTGGTGGCATTGTGGCGTCACACATCATCTAGATACTCTAACATCTAAACCACTACTCTTGATTTTTGGAGTTTTAACTTCCAATTCCTTAATATTGTGCATAAACACTAATCTTTCAATTCTTGTGCGGACGTGCTTTTACTCCACGCATGCCACAATACTCTGACATATTTAGCGTTATATCGTTGCCACTTGACTTGCATGCATGTTGCACTCTACTTGCACAACATGGACGTAACGCCACTGTCTTTGTACACATATTGTGTAATATTTAACTAACTTGTACTTGACTTGTGAGTTTTAATACCATGTTATGCCTCTCTCATGTAACAATTGTTGACTCCAGCATGATCTTTGTCATATTGTGCTAACTTTCTCACAACGATTGCTAACTACGTATTACTTAAGTAGTGTATGCTACCATGCTTGTGACGTAATATTTTTGTTTGACTCAACACAAACAAGTTTAGGTTGTTCCACGTATCTTACATGAATATGCCTTAGTCATCCTTCTACAATCTACACTACAGTGGTGTACCCTCTTCGTACACTGATCTTAGGATGACTTGACAATGAAGAGATTGTGTGACAGGCTTTCTAAACCTTTAAGCTTGCAGCAAAATCATTAACAATTACAGATCTCTTTTTGATAACTTAAACCTTTTCTAGATTTGAATCTATCAAGATTCCAAACTAAAATTATGAGTAAAATAGTCAAGCCAAATCCTCAAAATTCATGATATGTTGTAACTGCTTGATGGTAGCTTTCGTAATCAAGCTTCTCTATGCAATATAACTGCCATTTCCAAAAAGGGAAAAAGTCCTCGTAATCCATCCTTCTTTCAAATAGATAAAACGAGGGTCCCAGGAGTAAAGTACCCGACCACCTGTAGAAGCTAAAGGAAATGAAACTTTTTAAAGTTATATTTAAAAAACATATATACTTTTACAATAAGTGATATTTACGACATAAAAACCTGAAATTTCCAAAAGTACCGGCACTCTTGGATGAATGGTGGTTTAAAAAAACAACTCTTGGATAAAATTTCCAAAAGTACTGGCACGCTTGGATAAATGGTGGTTTTAAAAAACAACTCTTGGATTAATGATACAGGTACAGTAAACTGTACCAAACAAATGTCCGTATCGATGTGAATTTTAAAAAGACAGGAAGTACTTGAGGTCTTTAACTGGTGTACGCATGACTGCATCATGAAGTGCAGACTGGATGTCCAATAACAGCAATTGTTCAGTAAAATGCACCGAAACTACTTACAAAAAGCACAACGACACCCAAAAAAACAAAAAAAAAGGGGGGGGAGCCAACAGATCCTAACTACTTTATTGCGATTGAACCCTTACGTTTTTATATTTCTCCAAATTTACTTTATTTTTACTATTTATAAATTATACATCAAAATGCACGGACTCTTCTCTCCCTGGAAAAAACATCCAGAAGTTATCTTAGATGGTGTTTGGTAAGGAAAAATTCCTTACTTCTTGTGATTCTATTCCTTAATGGAGTTGGTTCTCCTCATCAAACACCTAATCGAAGATTTACTTCGTGGAAGAATTAATTTGAAATATAAGAGAAAAATGAATTGGAGAATTCGATAAAAGAGAAGTAAGAATTTTTTGCTTCTCTTGAGAATCTTAGTATTATCTTATTAAAATTACCTTGTTGTCTTTCATAACTTGAATTATTTTCATCAAAATGACATCACTATTTATGATATTACCATCATTCATTACGTCTTATTCAATCCCTTTTCTCCTCCATCATCATCTTCCTTGCAGAGAAAATTTTACGTTGCTCTAACCTTTAGACCATCGAATATGTTTAGTCTCCATTATAACCTTTGAGTCCTTAGACGTGTGATGGTGAAAAACTCTCTAGTCGACTTGTATTGTGAGTGGTTTTCTCTCGTTTTCCTTCTTCATGATGGTTGTTGTCCTTTGTTCTCCTCTTTGTTATAGCCTTCTTCGTCATAATTTCTATATTATGATCGATCGACTTGTACATCGACGTGGACTTTTTTGTGGAGTGATTCTTCTTTTTCCTCAAAAGTAGCATGTGAGAAAAGGACTTCAAAAAAGCTTTTGTATTAGGACTTTGAATGAAAAGAGAACAAAATGGGTCATTGATGGGAGAAACGTTGGAATTGAATTAGAAATCCCAAACAAACTCATGGACATATCAAAGAATCCTAACAATAGTGAAAGGAGGTATTTGAGTAAGAGAGAATCAAAAATTTGGATTAAAATCTTCATTGTCAAACAGACCCTTAATGTTATCATGGTCAAGTCAATGAACACATTCCCAAAAAAATTTAATATTAAGATGTCAATTAATCAATCACCTACTGGTCGCTCAAAACTTAACCACTCAATCAATCAATCCAAACTAGTTAGCCTCTTAGGTATTTGGGAGCAAATCCATTAAAGACTATTATTATTTGAGTATTTTAAGATCAATTTTTAAAAACATGTGCTACAAGTTTAAAAGTTAAAATGTAATAATTAAAAATTACTTCATTTAGAAACTCCTAATATACATATCTATTTATATACAAATTCAACGATTTTAAAACAATGATCATTAGATTTTTAAATTATAAATTTTAAAACCAAAATGTAATTTATAGATATTATTTTACATCATCTAGATTAGATACATACCAAAATTCATGTCATTTAGAAACTCTTAGCATATAGTTTTATTTATTTATAATTTTAATGGTTTTCTATGAGCTATAACATGTTATAATAAGTCATGCTAAATTTAGTATTTAAGAATTTCAAAATCACTTGATTGTTGATATATAAGCATTTTAAATAGTTTTGATCACATTTAATAGTTTAGATTTTTAATCTAATTGTTAGATGTTGAGATAAAAAAGGTTGTATTTAAATATTTAAGCTAAGGAATGTCCTTAGTGGAAGCTGATCCTAAGTATTTATCATAAATGAATAAAAAAACCACTTAATCCTTAAACCTTGAAACTTTTAGGTTTTTTATTATAGAAAAGACCTTCTATTAGTGTCTACCAGAATTTTTCTTGCAGAACCTTTTCTTTTTATTTTTAAAAATAAATTTTAATTATATGATTAGTTAATTTATAAAATAATCTATTGTATGTTAAAGTTTCATCTTAATCTAAGTTATATTTACTATTACTTTTTAATCTAAAATTTAGCGATTAAAATGTGTTAAAATTTAAGACCGGATGAATAGTTGTTTGATTTAAATAAAATTTTTATTATGTATTTATAAACATCTAATAGATATATCTATAGTTTTTTTTTCTCAAATATTTATTAAAAAAAAGGCTAACAACATTGTACATGTCGTAGGTACCACCGGGAAATCGCAGTCCTTTCTGTTACGGAAAAATAGAGAGAGCAAACAAGACATAAAGTGACCAAACGTAAATTATCTTAAACCGCGAGGTCAAGGAACGAATGCACCTCCATTTTCCTCTTCCATTCTTTAGGTATCAACCGCCCGTTCATTGGTCCGTCCAGTCACACCAAAGCGCGCACACACACACTTATTTCTTTTCTCTTCTTCGAAAGAGGGCAAGGGTGAGAGCAGAAGCGAGGGTTTCCGAGATTCACTCCTCCTCCGGTGACCGGAATCGGCGTGGCGGCGCCGGCGAAGGGGAGGTATTGTTCTTGCTCCGGTGAGTGGGAATTCATGTCGGGTGGGGGTGGAGCTAGGGTTTCGGGTGCGGCCCTGGGGAAATGAGCCGAGGAGTGGGTGGTGCTGTTGATTTTGGCTTCTGGTTAGGTGGGGGAGAAGAGTTCGTCTACGGATGGAGGGTGGCAGCAGCCTAGGTAGGTTTGGTTGGTTCTCTTCGCTTCTCTCTCTCTCGCTTCCACTGGGTCTGGTGGCTCACGGAGTGCTTCTCTTTCGCCGTGTAGTTAATTTTTTAATGAGTGCAGTGGTTTTGTTCTGGTATTTGCTTGGTTATGTTTTGTGCTGGAAGTTTATTTTTTGGTGTGTGTGTGTGGGGGGGGTGTTCAAGTTTTTGTGCACTGGAAGAGTTGACGTGGGCAATGGGTGGTAGTTGGATGGGTGTTTTCGGTCGTCGTCTGGGTTTACTTGTGATTTGATTATTAGGTTGAAGCATGTTGAATGAAAGTACTTGAACACTTGGCCTTTTTTCATGTTTTTCGCGGTTTTGTTGTACAAATTGGTAGGTGGTGTAGTTGTCGGGCAAGGTGATGCCGGAATTATTTTGCAGACAATGCAGATCTTGCTCTTGTTCTGTCTGTGTGTCACGCATGTGTGTATGTCTGATGTTAGTTTTTTAAAATGCGAAAGCTTGCTTTGACACTAGATATAATGATTCAAATCTTTCAAAACCTATTATCATTAAAATTATATGTAAATAGGTAATTGATGATAACCTTGTCAAAGTTATGAAATGTCGTCCTTATTCTTTGGAGTCTGAGGCATGTATAAAAACTTGCCTGTACTTGTGAATTTTCATTTTTATCTACTAATAGGTGTACATTACATTTACTGAAGTCTTTGAAGCATTTGGCTTCTTGGCAATACTGTTCCTCAAGAATGACAGCATAGTTATTTCAACTTTTAATTACCATTGCCTTTATGTTTTGGCCGTTGTTTTCTTCATCCATGTTGGTTTGTTAGATCCTATGAGAGTCTAAGACCTCGTTTGGAACCTCCTAAATGTAGAAGTGAGATTTTGAATTTTTTCTAGAAGCTGACTTTTGGGAGTTTTTATAGAAATTAGATTCTAGGTTACCTTCAAACATCTTGTTTGGCAAATAAAGGTCCATTGGTAGAAATTAGATTCTAACAGAAGTTAAAATACATATCTACTCCTTGCAAACACTCCTCCTCTCCCTTTCTTCCTTTCTAAGTAATTTATCAAAAAATAATAAGACTAGTATTGTAATTATATATCTTATTATCCAGCTTCTACCAGAAACTTCCTCCAATCGACTTTGGAAAACTATGAATTTACACATGTTCCTTCATCTAGAAGCTATGGTTTCTGTAAAATGTGAGAGAGTTAGATTTTGTTTGGAACTATTTCTGTGGTTTTTCATGGGTTGTGGAAAGCTAACTACCCAAAAGTCATCCAAAAGTAGTTCCAAATAGGTCCTGAGTATTCCATCTAATCTTAAATCTAACCAAGAGTCTGGCATACATCAGACATACTAAACATACATTTTTAAGATCAAATATTTACATATTGTTGTGCGAGGGTGGTTGTGTTAAATGAACTCTTGACTATAACCGAACTTTGGCTTTTATGTGTTTCAAAATAATATTTGTCATTTGTTAAAAAACAGCTTTTTTGACTGGTTAAATGATGTTTATAGGATTCTGTTAAGGGGCCATTTGGGCATAAAGCCAACATTTACAAGGATAAACATTAAAGGACCCTGTGGGATAGTGTAGCCTGCGACTTGATGTATACAACCCCTGGACCTGTGTAGGACCATTACAAGTGCATGCTTTATTATAGAAATATGAATTTCAATGCCTTCCCTTACGGTGAGGAAAAAACCTTTTTTATGCGATATATCTTCCCTCTTCTCCTTTCTTTGTAAGCCATACACCTTTTCTCCTCTCTTCTACATGGTGACATGAGTTAATTTTCCTCTTCCCTCTTCTGACGATTACAACTACAATGGAGTACTATCTTTTTCTTGACTACTACAGGTATATTACCTTTAGTTGCCATTTTTCTGTAAACAACTGTTTGAATGTCCTGTTAGCATTTAAATGATTGCTGAACCCAATCCCTCCTGAAGTTGTTGGCATTTTAACCTTTTTTTTTGTAAAATATTGGTTGCAACATGATGCACCACAACGTGAATGACGTGTTAATCAATGTGACTTGTTCAGTTAGATGTGAAACAACTAAAAGACATACAAAGTTTGGAACATTGTCCATTTGGCAATGTACAAATGCCTGCTTACTTGAGTTGGATCAATCATCATTCTGTCATCAATTTACATTCATAAGCTTTTCACCTCTATTCCTTTATTGAATAAAAAATGTCTTCATAAATTTCACACATCTATCCTTTTAAAAAAAGTTCTCTTATGCCATGGTATCAAGAGTCTAAAACTTCAAAAGTAACTTTGAACACCTACAACAACAACAATCCCATAATCCCACGATGTGGAGTCAGCCACATGAATCCTTTCAACACTTACATGCAACAATTATGATTTCAAACATCTGATGGATTTGATTACATCAATATTTCCTTGAACATTTGAGTGACTGTTGGAGTTCCGTGTTATATTTCCTTTAACATTTGAATGTTGGAAAGATGAAATGATTTCACATGTCATTATAAGTCTCTCTTTTTAGTATAAAACTAGTTAATCCAGACCCCTAGAGAGTGACATAAATTTGATAAAACTGTTTTTCTCTAAAAAAAGTGCACCATAGCTTGTGCTGCTTTCCTTTTAATTATGATGAATATTTCCGGTTTTCTTGTATGAAATACAATTATTTGTGGCATTTGTTAGAAGAACATGCTCATTTGATATTTCCTTGTGTTTATAAAACATGGTTACTTGATATTTAATAGAAAAGATACAATTTGACAAAAGCAAAGCAAGTAAAACCCTTGTGACCTCAGTGATTCAATAGTTAATTGATCTGTTTGTTTCCTTTTTCAGGAAAACATCCATGGATTATGATGACAATGATTTCCAAAGTCAGAATTTTCAGCTAGCTGGGGAAGATAACAGTAAGTTTCCATCAGTACTACGATCATTCGCTCTCCCCAGTTTCGATTTGGAAGATCATCTTCAGGTCCATTTAAGGTTTGATAGTTTAGTAGAACCAGGTAGTCTACTTGGAATCCCAGGGCAAGAGGAGAATAACTGGATTGAGAGCTTTTCAACTGGTGGTAGTGCGATTGAATTCAGTTCTAATGCTGCTGAATCTTGCTCTATTTCGAGGAACAATAATGTTTGGTCTGAGGCAACTTCATCTGAATCAGTCGAGATGTTACTAAAATCTGTTGGTGAAGATGACATGTTGGAGAACAAAACTATAAATGAACAGCCAGATAGTGATAATGTGTTGAATAGTCTAAGTAATACTACTACTAGTCTTACGACAATTGTTCCAGTAGACTCCAAAATGGAGGGCCCCAGAGATGCTGATACTGCAACACCACCAGAAAAATCTCATCACAGTTTACCAGAGATACGTGAAGACATAGTGAATGCCGTCTCTACTGTTGGAGGTGGACATCAGACTTCCATTGACGAGAAACCTCTATCTGAAAGCTCTTTAGATTTAGTTGGATGTCCGCCAGACGATGTGCCTAATAATGAAACTGTAATTTGTTTGTCAGTCACATCTCTCAAAGAACACAAGGATCAAGAGGAGCCGTCAATTGATCGGAAATGCTTAGAAAGAACTCCAGAAGAAAATTCTTTGAATCATTTAAAATTTGCAAGCCATGCATCAGATGATTCGCTTACCAGTGACCTCAATAAAACAAGATCAGATACTACTCACTTGAATGTGCATATTGATGTTGGTTCATCACCAGCTATGTCCATCATGGATGTTGTAGCACCAGAGCACTCAAATGCTCAGAAGTCCAATTATATTTCACAAGAATATGGCAAGGTCTTACCTTATGAAACAAGTTCCATGCTACCGTATCGCCAGAAAGTGGAAAACCAATCATTGCATTCAGCTGTACAAATTGACGAGGGCAATGCTATTAGGAGCTGTATTGGTGCTTCTGGAAATCCTTCTGGTTCTGAAGAACAAAAGCTAGAGGATCCATCAATTGTGTTGATGGAGGGATTTAATGAATTAGCATATTCTAGGAAGTCTGATGGTTTATTAGAAGTTATTGTTGATCAAGTCAAGCTTACAAGTAGAGGTGATGAGGTGCACAGTCAGATTCTAACGAAATCCAAGGATAAACCTTTTGCAATGTTGGATGATGTTAATAATCTTAAAGTTGACTCTGATGAATCAAACAAAGAAGATATCAGCAGACCATCATCTCTGTTGCATGAGATCAACACTACTGCTAAGGTGGCAAAGGCAGATGTCGTTGGTTTTCACAAGGGATCCACTGAGTTAGTTCATGAGGTTGATACAGCTATGGTTGTTATGGAAGAGAAACATGAGCTTGGCCACTGTCAATCTGAAAATAGTTCCGACAGAGTGGCTGTTCCCAAGGAAAAGTGTCATATCTCGAGTGGCGAAGCAGATGAAAAACAGGCATCTGAAACTATGGAGGAAAAAAAGCCCAGTGATCAAGAGTCATCTGTGGAGGCACTTATGGAGAAGACTCCTGATAATATACTGAATTCAGAAGGTATAACGAATCAACCCGAAGAGCTACATTATGAAAATGTTTGTCCTTTAGAAACAGTTATGTTAGAGTTACAGACCTCATCTGCCACAGGAGGATCGACAAAATCGTGTCATATAGATTCCATGGTGGTTGAATCTTGTGACATCAGAGTGAGTTCTTCAGGAGCTACTATTATTAAGAAGTGCCCATCTGTCAGTCCAAGCCCTGCAAATGCTGTTTCAGACTGTTCTTTAGTGACGGGGATGACTCAAGATAGCTTAGTTCAAGCTAAGGATACCTCATCGGCAACAGCTCGAGATGAATCTTTCAAAAGGGAAATTGTTCAAGAGGAGCTAGGTATACTTAACATTTCTACTTTTAGAAGCCATGTGCTTTCATACGGAGTCTGCACGTCTGGATGCTTAATTTATGGCATTTGTATAATTTTAGGTCCTTTATTCCTTTTGTAGATATAACTGATAGCAGCCCAAATTTAACAAGATTGGTTCCCTCTGGCAAATCTGAACACACTCATAAGTTACTCTCTGAGGAAACTTGTGTTTCTGATGAGTTTGCTGTAGGCAATCAGTCGGAGTCATCAAGGTTACCATCGTCAAAGGCAATCCTATCACATAAGTCCTCTCAATTTTCTAGTGGAGCATGTAATTTGCAGCCTGCAAGTTTGCATGTTCGTATTTCAGATTCTGAGCCCAATGTTCTCAGCACTTCTGGACAATTGGCATCCATTAAGACAACAAAATCTTCTGAACTGCAGAATTCTGCTTCTGCAAAGGTGGCAGTAATACCCCAGAATGAATTTCCACCTTCTACAGAAAAACATACAACACTTGGATGTGCCATTGATGGGAAAGTGCATCCTACTGTTGCTGCTGAAGTGAAGGAAAAGGGTAAATATGAGGAGCCAACTTCAAGGATTTCTGGTAATATATGAAGTTAAAGAGAGCTTAGTTGGTTGGGGAAACAGTAGCAATTTAGCTTCTATCTTGAAACTTTATTTTCCAGTTCCTTTCACGATGTCTTTTCCCCTTTATTTTCTAGATATTGGAATCTATGAAACACATATTCTTCTAGACCCCTTGCGTTTTCCCCGGATACATCGTGTATCCTTTTTTTAAAATTATAATTTTTTTTATATTTTGGATACTTGTGGACACTTCTGGGTGCTCTTTGATACATTTGGAAGACATGTAAAAGCACGATCTTCACAATTTCTAAATGATAAATTAGCAAAACTATACTTAGTAATAACGAATGTGCTTAAGCAATTGCCCTAATACTCACAACTACTATTTATTTTGTTGTTTGTAGTAGTGGTATTATTTTATTGTTTGTTTTATTCCGAAAAAGTATTGTTTTAGCTTTTAATTCTTGGATTTCAATGTAATAAGTTTTTGTGCATAATTCTTATTTTAGATATTTTTTTTATGCTATTAAATATCGAGATGCATTAAAATATATCTATTTAAAGTTGTATCATCCCTGTATGCTTGTATCGTGTCCTATTTTTCTAAGAATGGCCATATCCACATATCCCGTGCTCGTACCCTGTATCAGTATCCATGCATTTTAGATTAATAGATTGTAGTCTTCCAGTATGACCATTATACTTGATTTCCTTGGTTAAGTAGCTAGTTGTGATCGAGAATCCTTTGGTGCCTATTTATTCCGAGAAAAGGTTATTCCTGACATCCTAAATTGAGCAAGCTTGGAAAGCAAGCTTAAGCTCTTGTAGGAGATTGTGGGAAGATTTTTCACTCATGTGGAATATGATTTATGTCTGATATTCAGTAGGTGCATTATGGACATGTGGTTAGTGAGTTCTCTGCTTCTTTTTGTAATATTGCCTTTCTTTCACACGGAGGAGGTGGTGACATTCTTGTGATTTTTGTACTATTTATGGCTTGAGTAGATTAACACATCAAAACTTTTTATTGATGTTTGTGGGGAATGTGTTTGCTGACATCTTTTTTCTACTATGTACAATGCTTGTAGTGATGCTTGAAATCTGTTTTTTTTTGGGCACCAGAAATTATTCTTGTACACCTAAAGATTCTTCAATTCTTTGCATTAATCTTTGCAGGTGACACACTTCATCTGAAGGACAATTCTGTTGAATGTGATACTTCTTCTAAAGTTGATGAATCCTTGTCAGTGGAAGCTGGTAATACTAATTTATCCGAACATAGTTGTGGTTCACCCAATATTATTAGCTCAGTCCAACATTCTCATGGTGAGAGGGATGGCCAAGGAAAGGAAGAATCAGCAGATCACATTCAAACTACTTCAGATGATCGTCATTTTATTACTAACACGGAAAAAAGCACCTGTGAAACTGAATCTACTGGTGGAAAATCAAAGGAAAGCAATGTATTTGCAGATGATAAGAGTTTTACCTTCGAGGTTGGACAACTTCCAGAACATTTTGAAGAAAATGCTGCAAAAGGATGGAAACCATTTTCCAGTCCTCAGTTTTCTGAGGCTCCTCAGGTATACCATTTGTCATTGTTACTTTGTCCTTTTTGTATGAAGGTGCTGTTTTTGACTCCTTGTGAACATTTCTTTGCTAGTCTCTGCAATTGGCATCAGCAAAATCAGTATATGACCAATGCAAATCTACTGAGCCTGGAGATATTTCTCAATTAGTTTCCCATGAAGGGGAATCACACAATATTGGTGCTAAAAGTGCTGGTGTAGAGAAGACTCGGTCATCTGCTACTGTAAGTGTCTCAAGGCGGAAAACCAAAGAAAAATCTATTTCCAAGAAAATAGCAGAAAAGAGAGAGAGTCCATCCAGCACACTTGCCAGCTCATTTGGAACTATTAACAGGGATTTGCAATTGGAGGGGGTAAGGAAACATTTGCCTGCTGAAGGAACCAGCATGAAATCGTCTTCTTCTCTAACTGTTCAAGCATCTAACCTGCCTGACTTGAATTCTTCTACTACGACTGCGTTATTTAACCAGCCATTCACAGATTCCCAACAAGTTCAACTACGGGCACAGATATTTGTTTATGGATCACTAATGTGAGTGTGAGTTTTGGATATTGTATGGCATCTCTTATGATTACTTTTTAATTTTGTTTGGTTTCCTGTTATGCAGCCAGGGTATCCCACCTGATGAAGCCTGTATGGTGTCGGCTTTTGGGGATGTTGGTCAGTATATTTATGCTTCATTTTTCAGTGTCTCTCTCCAAATTTCTGCTTCCGAATTCTAACTGTCTGAGCCTCCTTTGATGTTAAAGATGGTGGACGAGGCAGATGGGAGGGTGTTTGGCGTGCTGTGGCAGAAAAGTATGACAACCAGAAGTCCCCACTTGCTGGCTGTGAAACCCCCTCACGTCCAGGTAGAAGGTGGTTAGTTTGATGCACTTTATTTGAGTAGTGTTTTCCGTGATAGACATTCTTGACTTTTTGGTTGTTGTACAGTTGTCAAGGTACCTGACCAAGCATTAAGGAGTAGTTCGCTTCAAAGTAAAGTTGTTAGTACACCAACTTCACGAACTGGGAATAAGGGTCCTGCTACAACCAGTTTTAGCCCGGTATCTATGCCATCACCTGTGTGGAGTGTGCCTACACGTGATAAATTACAAACTAATGCGTCCAGGGGATCACATTTGGAACCTAGTCCAATGCTTTCTACACTTCAACCTTTCCAACCCCCACATGTTAGGCAATATACAGGCAATAGTAGTCCTTGGCTTACACCGTCTCCTTGTGCTGTACCTTGGGTTGCTCCATCTCACACTTCTTCACTTGACATTAGCTCAAAAGTGTCAATTTTACCCATTTCAGAAACTGTTCAATTCACACCCCCTAGAGACTCATCTGTGTCACATGGTTCCAACATTCAGTTTCTGTCTGCTGCTAGTGCTTTACCTGCAACTGGGTATATGAATGCTTCAACAGCATCAGCCATGTCAGTTGATGCAAGTAAGGAAGTAGTTTCTGGAAGAAAAAAACATGCGTCTGCTGACCAGAAGTCCCGGAGAAGGAAAAGAGGTACTGCTCCAGAGACAATTGTACAGATGCTTCCAGTTTCGGAACCTCAGTTGCAGCTGGAACCTGCCACTGGAGTCTCTAAATTAACGTGCTCTTCTACACATGCTGATATATCAGGCAGAGTTTCATCTGGTGACCTTGTTTCAACTAGTGCACCAATCATCTCTCCAACCCATTTCCAGGTCGTAGGAACTGGCCGTACGGAGCCAAATATCATCTTCTCAGAGGAGACATATAGTAAAATCGAGCAGGCTAAGTTACAAGCAGAGGCTGCTGCTTCTTTCGCTGCTGCCACCATTCGGCATAGCGAAGGCATATGGAACCAGTTGGCTACTCAGAAAAGTTCTGGAATTGTTTCAGAAGTTGAGCAGAAACTTGCTTCTGCAGCTGTTGCAGCAGCAGCAGCAGCAGCTGTTGCAAAAGCAGCTTCGGCGGCTGCAAAGCTTTCAGCTGATTCAGCAGTTCAGGCTAAGTTAATGGCAGATGAGGCTATGATGTTGGGGAAAACAGGCAGGGCTCCTCAAAGCTCTGAATCTGCTCGTCAACATGGAGGAGATAACTTGTCAAGAGTTACCCCTGCCTCTATATTAAAAGGCAAAGAAAAGAGTAATGGTTCTTATTCAATCATTCCTGCTGCACGAGAGGCTGCTCGGAGGAGGTTGGAAGCAGCCTCAGCTGCTACTAAAAGAGCTGAAAATTTGGATGCAATAGTGAAAGCTGCTGAACTTGCCGCAGAAGCTGTGTCTCAAGCTGGAGCAATTGTTGCAATGGGCGAGCCTTTACCACTTTCTTTGAGTGCAATTCTTGAAGGTGGTCCTGAGGGTTATTGGAGAGCTCAACATTCAAAGGGGGAGCTACTTGTTAAAACAAACATCACATGTGGAGAGAAGCAATCAGCTTTCAAACAGCTGTCATTCAATGATAAAGGTCGACAGGAAACTGCTGCAGGGGAAATCGTCCATTGTTCAACCGATCTTCCTAGGCAATCAATCGAAAATCAAACAGGTGCAACAGACATACTTTTTTTTTTATGAAAAACAATCTTTTACAGATTTGAATTATGCTAATCTGATTTTTGTAAGCAGTTGATGTTTCTGGAATTGCATCTCCAACAATTCCTGTTGGTGAAGGTGGAAAAGATCAATTAGTGGTTGATCTCAGTGAAAATGTTATCCAGGAGGGATCTCTGGTTGAGGTATGGGCCAATTGTATGTATACGGCCTTAGTCAATTGACTCTGTAATTTGGTAGATGAGCTCTCTCTCTCTCTCTCTCTCTCTCTCTCTCTCTCTGCATTTTATTAGTTGTGGGAAAGATGATCTTTTTTCTCATTTTGCTGTTGGAGTTCTCAAAAGTTTTCTCCTAATATTTTTTCCTTTCTCAGAGGATGATCACACAATTCACAATTAATGAATTGTGTTAGTTTTTTTAATACATTCAAAGGAATTTACTTGATGGGATTTCTTGTTGCATCTTTTCCAGGTTTTATCTGATGTGAAAGGTCCAGGAGGTGTCTGGTATTCTGGACGTGTTCTGAACCTGAAAGATTCCAAAGCTTATGTATGCTACAATGAGCTTCTTAATGATGAAGGTAACTTCATAGGTAGAGTTAGTTATGTGAAATGTATTGGATTTTAAAGTAGACACGTTTCAAATGCTTTTGCATGTATGTATTGAAATTGGTTGCCACCCTCATCACTAAAAAGGGTTTACTTTTTGTGTGGATGTTACATTTGATAGTTTACCATTTTATGTGGCCGTTGCATTTCTGCTAGGTTCTGATAAAATAAAGGAATGGATATCTCTTGATCATGAAGATGATAGAGCTCCAAGGATACGTGTTGCTCATCCCGTTGCAGCCAAGAAATCTGAAGGACCAAGGAAACGGCGTAGGGCAGCGGCTGGCATGCACTCATGGAACACTGGTGATCGGGTGGATGCATGGATAAATGATGGGTAAGAATGGGTTTGTTTTACTAACATGAAATTCTAGTATGCTGCTTCATTTTGAAATCAATTTTGCAACAGAATTGTCCATCGTGTTAAATTTTTTTAAAATTTTATATTTATATATTCATTCAACTTCAAGCATTGCTTTTTACTTGTCTCAACTCGTCTTTTTCAGTTAATAAGAAGTTTGAGTTCCATCAAATTGTATTTTAGGTGCTAGAACTATATCATCTGAATTTCTCCTATTGCTGATCATTCTTTATTTGGTTCAGAAGTTATGCAATATGTGGATAACGACCCCATCCTTTCTATCATGCTGTACCATATTCACTATACCATATCCCACTAGTAGGTGCACATTTTGTTTTAGAGATGTTAATCATGGTTTCAAGCAATACTACGTCTTTAATCAATCTTATTAGTTGACTGTGTTTGGATACGACTCTGCATTTCTTTCTTTTAAATGATTTTGGGGAATAAGAATCATGGAAAAAAAAGAAGGCATCTTGCCTTGAGGAGACTGGAGATCTTTTTTTAATTGCTGCACTCTGGTTTATCACCTCTTTATTTACTTGATAAGGAGTGATCATTATTTAATTTTATATTAGGTATATAGTTTGCTTGTAGGTAAAAAAGGGCAGTTTTCTGTCATTATGATTTTAATCATTAGTAAGAAACTTAAGTATTCCAAGGCATCAGTATGTTGAGAGAATCTCATTCCTCATTATTCTAATAATTGTTGTCTTCATATACTTAAACTCATCTTCCAGATGGCGAGAGGGTGTTATCACAGAAAAGAGTGACGAAGATCTAACAAAATTCATCATCCACTTTCCAGGTATGTCTGTCTCTTGCAGTAGCAATTGTAATTCGATTACTTTGTGTCACTGTACTCTTCACTGATGACTATGCTTTTGTAGGTGGAATATCTTCTTCTTAGTAGCCAGTTCTTTTTCTCCTTTTTTTTGACGGGTTGCTTTTCAATTGCCTTCTGGCCCATCATTTGGCTTTTGAAGTTCGAAGTTTGCAATCAACTCTCTCTCTCCTATCTTCTCATTCTCAAAAGAAAAAAAGTGAAAGAAAAAGGTTTAGGATTCCTATATGTACATAACATGTATCATCCATAGCTCCATTTAGGCAGATTTTAGTATGCTTTTAACTGAATTTTGATGCTTCAAGGATTACTTATCATGTGCATCTGTAGCATAACACTAATGACTACTAGTTAATTTGGTGAATAGTTATACCTACATGTATGAACATGTAGCCTGAATACGTAATTGTCCTTTTAAACTTGCCATCGTAAATTCCCTAAAACATGTTAGCCATCAGTATTACAACTGGTGTGCTCTTTAATAAAGCTTGTCGAGTTGGGAGTTTGTTCCTTTGGTTTATCCTACGACTAAAGCCTTAAGAGTGTAAACTTAATTTTAATGGTTCTTTTCTTTAAACGCACTAGTTGGAAATATGAAATATATCTGAGAGATTGAGATCACTTTGCTTTAGTGATATGATTCTCTTTATTGATCTGGTTGTTTTTGAGACAATATTTTTGTTGGATTTGGTTGCAGCTGGGGGTGATACATCAGTTGTTAGATCTTGGGATCTTCGACCATCTCTTGTTTGGAGAGAGGGACAATGGATTGAATTGAGTTGCTCACAGAAAAGCATTTTGGAGCATCACGAGGTTTGTACTTTCTGTCTTCACATTTCCTCTGGTTATTCGTATAATTTCTTACTCGAGTTGACTTTACAGGGTGATACACCAATGCAGAAGAGGCGGAAAATAAGCAGGCCCGAAGCCAAAATTAATTCTGAAGTGCAGGCTCTAGGTGTCAGTAGGGTTTCCAGGAATCTTCGGTCTGATGATTCACGGAAACCTCAAGATTTTCTTCCATTGCCTTTATCTGCCAAGGAGAAAGATTTTTCTCTGGGAAAGGCCAGGGAAGAGAACAATTCTGACAGAGTAAAAAGAACAGGTCTTCAGAAAGAGGGGTCAAGGGTGGTTTTTGGTATTCCTAAACCTGGAAAGAAAAGGAAATTTATGGATGTAAGCAAACATTGTGTTGTGGAGAATACAGAAAAGACAAGGGAAACAAGTGAATCTGTTAAATTTGCCAAGTATTTGATGCCACAGTCATCCACAGGATGGAAAAATGTGCCTAAAGTTGATTCCAGGAGTAAACGATCTGTGGACCTGAAGCCTAAGGTGTTTAAATCTGCAAAATCTAGAAATGTTCAGACAAGAAGTTTAGCGGACAAAGGAAATTCGTTGATCCCCATTTTGTCTTCTTCAAATGGAGAAGGAAACAGTAGAGGTACTTTGACTAGTAGTAAACCTTCTTATAGCCATGTAGATAGCAGAATAGAAAAGAAAAACGTCCCTGAAGTTGGTTTATATGCAAACAAAATGGGAACGGTAGAGGGACCTGTGTCAGTGTCACATTTGCACTCAACGCCCAATGTTCCTTTTGTCAACAAGTCCACATTTGATGTTGAAGCAGAAAAAGGAAAAGACTCACATGCTATGGAAAATTCCACAACAAATGAAGAAAGATGCTCAAATTTTTCTGGCAAAGTTACCCCTGATGCCACTGAACCCCGAAGATCGAATCGAAGGATTCAGCCAACATCAAGAGTAAGACATTTTCTCATTTTTCTTTTGGTTTTTACATGTCTAGTTGCTTTGCATTGCACTTGTCTCCTCTAAGTTCTTACCATGTTGAATCATGCATTCTAGTTGTTTGGATAATGTCAGGCCTTGTTGATAATGTGCCTGACATCCTGCGACACTGATTCTGAATTTAACATCTGTCTTGCTTTGTTAAATATTCTTTGTATATATCTATTAGCTTGTTGTCTGGAATTTAGGTGAATATGAATGGTCAAAAGCATGCATCAGACTAAGCTCTGTTTCTTTGTATCATGTATAATGTCCACATTTTTATCATGATCATTGTCAAAATTGTAACAATATATTCTTCATGTGTGTTAAGCCTTCCCCCATCAAACTTTGGTTTAACCTTCAGTATGGAGTGCAATCATGCATCTGAACAATCTTGCTTCTATAGCATCACGTATACATTACACTGGCTTCTGATCACTATGATAGTTATAACTGCAATGGTAATCATAATCATAAACACTTGTTTCGTTAAATTAGATTTGCATTTTGCATCAATTAGGTCCCACGATTCGATAAAGCTCTATGCAAGTTATTGGTGAGATCTTAAAAATAAAGAACTTACAATGAGATATCAATTCCATAATTTTTTTGTGCTAATTTTTTTTATTAAAGCAAATTTAGGTAGGAGAAGACAATTCAGATTTTGAGGGGAGAGTTATATTCAGGACGAGAAGATAAGTTATATTTTACGTAGTTGTTTTGTAAGCAGTGCTTATGTACATTGTCTCCTGATTAGTTACTCATCCATCAGTTAAATAGTCTACCTTTTATGTTGGGTGTAAGCATGATTCATGGACTAGTAAGGTAAATCATGTGCTCACATTTCCAATATGGGTCACCTGCATAATTTTGAGAGTTTCCCAGCAAAGAAACCTGGCAAGTTATGTAATAAAGTATGGAAGTACTTCATTCCAGTTTGTGGGAGGGGGCTTCTAATGTAGTTCCTTTTTTGCTCATCACAGTAATTAATCTTTGATATTGTTGAAATGAGGAATGGATATTTTGTTGCCATATAGTAGAGTTATGTTGTCATGTCATATCATTCTGTTATTCGCATGCAAGGTACAGTTCTCTAGGTTCTGTTAATCACATATCGTTCAGAAAACTGGAAAATAACATGGACTATGCTTTAGATGCAACAATAGTTGTTCTTAACCTATGTTGTGTAGCTTAGTTTGATGTGGAAGATGATGCATTTGTAGATATTGAGGTGAAAGGGAACAAAAGAGGTTGAGACATAGTGATGTTTATGTAATAGGAATTCAGATAATAGGTACGACAACCTGAATGGTAGAGGTTGCTTTTGGGTTTCTAAAAGTGCATTGAAAAAATATTAACAAGGATAACTGGTTTCTCTTGATGTTTTTTTTTGGGTTATGCTCCTGCCTTAGATTTCTGATCTTAGTTTCTGGTGTTTTTCTTATATAAAGCCCTCTTTTCCTTTGGTAGGATTTCTTTTTTTGAGGACTCTATTCAGCTCTTCTGGAGTTGTATGTTGAAAAATATTTGACAAGGATAAGTGATTTTTCTTGATGTTGTTTTGTTCTGCTCCTGCCTCAGATTTCTGATCTGAGCTTCAGGTGTCTTTTAATATTGTCTTCTCTCTACTTTGGTAGAGTGTCCTTTTTTGAAAACTGTAATCA
The DNA here is from genome assembly GCA_024699735.1 of Posidonia australis. Taxonomy (NCBI): domain Eukaryota; kingdom Viridiplantae; phylum Streptophyta; class Magnoliopsida; order Alismatales; family Posidoniaceae; genus Posidonia; species Posidonia australis. The sequence continues at coordinate 3,126 of JAMKQA010001863.1, read as the reverse complement.
GCTCTTCTGGAGACATATTTGGATGCTTACAACCATGAAATTTGGAAAAGCTTCTGGTAGCATGCAACAGAATTTAAAGCACAAACAAAACTTATGGCCACATTGCTTAAATTGGACTTGAGCAATAAACAACTGCTAATAACAAATCTACACTTTAAGAATGGGGAATTTGTGGGGTTTTAATGTTTTATAGACTTAATTAACCTCTGTTTGGATAGTGAGGGAGAAGATAATTTTGCAGTCTGCTGAGAAGAAAGGTCTATGTCCATCGAGGTTTGTCCCAATGTTAAATTCTTGGCTGGTCTTCTTGGAGTTAATAGGTACATGGATGTTAAGTGCAGTGCTTGTATTACATGTTTAAAGTAGTACCTAGTTTAGCTTTCAAATGCCATGATCTTAATTGTTGGCAAGAAGGGGTAGTTTTTTAATTGTTGATTGCTGCCAGTCCTTTGTTTTTATTTGGATCACGGACAGAATTAACCTAGGTATTTGAAACCTGCAGCTACTAGAAGGATTGCAGAGCTCTTTGATGGTTCCAAAAATTCCTAGCGTCTCACATGACAAGGGTTTGAAGGTGTCACACAGGACTGTATCATCATCCAGAGGTATTCTTCTCTGCCAATCTCTGTATTACCCTACCCCATCATCATATTCGGAACCTAATGATAATTATTGAAATTTGATTGGTACGTAACAGGGCATACTCGTAGCTGAATGATCTTTCTGGTGCTGTTTCTACATCTTAGTCCTTTTTTAGAGTCGGGATTCCAATTGTGTATGGTTTTGTACATAATATTACAGTTAGGAGCTGAGGGGCAGACAATTGCTTCAAATATGACCATGTGTAACATGATTTATAGGGTTCCAGTTATTTGAAATATCTTTTTTATTTTTTGCTGTTTTAAAGCCTGACGCTACTTGGACTTATTCAACTTCTTTCCTTTCTTCTTTCCTTTCTTCTTTCCTCATTTGTCGTAGAAGCAATAGATTTTATTTTTAGGATGATGTGATCATCGATCCATATGGAAAAGAAGCAAATCTCTTCTACCAAGCATATTTCAGCATTTCTCAGATCCTTGGGAGGAAATCGGGTATTCCTCTGTTTCTTAACCCTGCTGGTGGCTGTTATGTTAGAATATATTCTCTATTTCCTTTCTGTGTTGTAAAAACAGGGATCAGTTAAGGCGCGTGCTGGTCTTAGTTCCAAAGATTTTACAACTGAAATGTCTGTTTTTATTTTGATGAGTGGTTGAAAGTATGGTGAGCTTAACAAGTGAGACATTCAAGTTATCATATGCCGTACGTGAAACTTACAATTAACGGCTGTTTAATACTCGATAGCGTTGTTTCCTAGAGTCGTACGTGCGTAGTTTTTTGGATCAAGGAAATATGTGTTTGTCTGGGTATGTAAGGTTTCTGTTCACTCCGATGGTTGTTATATCCAATCTATGAAAGACGTTTTTAACATTTGGTTTTCATTTATTCGAAAGTTAAATTGTTTATGAAGATTAGGTTGGTATACAAGTTATAATCTACGCATGGTTTTTATATTTTAATCTTGCGTACTCTATATAAATGGAATATAGGAACGAGGAATATTAATGGTGGAAGAAAGGTTGACTATCTGGTGTAGTTGTTATAGACTGGTCGATTAAAGTTCTCAGTTCAGATGACAAGGTCATCGCCTTTTGCTTAACTTATTGTTTATTTAACCTCCGTTAAAATTTAACTTTGCTACCAATTTAGTTCGCAGTAAAACGATGGATACTTGCGTGCTTTGTGAAATCCCAATTGCACGTGTATCCTTGCGAGGGTTTTATTGCATGGAAGCTTTTCTATTGTTTGTTTTTTGGCAAACGATGAAGATAATATTATATTTACTGAGTTATGAAATTACCATCAAGTGTTACAAAAAATAAGTTTACAGAAAATACGAATTATTAATATTGAAGAAAGTTCAAATTATCCGTTCAAACAAATAGACTAAGGTAGTTTATTAGTCCAAAAGAAATTCAATTAGGAAATAACTTAAGTTGCTAGATTTGTCCTATTATGGTTCAACTATTGCTTTGTGTGTATTTGTGTGTGTGTATGTATGTATGTATGTATAGAGTAATGATCAGGTAAGGTATTGTCTTATTTAAGAATAATAATGTTCTAATCTCAACCGTCAATCTTCATCCTAGTGATTATTATTTTATCGACAATAATATAAAAAAATTTCTTTAAATAAAGAGATAGTTACTATAACTATAATTTTCATTAGATTCATCATAAGATTCAAATCCAGCGATTGAGAAATTTAAGGTTCTACTTATTTTAAGTAAGGACAGGTCCTATTGGAAAATTAGTATATATATATATATATATAGAGAGAGAGAGAGAGTAATGATCAAATAGAACTTTTAATCTCAACCATCTATCTTCTTCTCAGTAACTATTATTTTATTGACAATAATAAATTTCATTAAATAAGGAGATAGTTATTATAACCACCTTTTTCATTAGATTAACTATAAGATTCAAATCCAACGGTTGAGATATTCAGAGTCCTACTTATCTTAAATAAGGATGGATCTTATCAAAAAATTTGTCTACACACACACACGGAATATATCAGATTCATTTTTTTCTTAAACATTCTTTAGATATGGTTTCATCCAAATCATTTATCCAACATTAATAGATTAATCAACATCAAATAAAAATAAGAAACCACTCACCAAAAAGTCACTCGGATTTAGTTTAAATTTTAGAAGCCTAATACTATCAAAAATGGAAACACCCTCCCCCCTCAACCCCTCTATCTCTCTCTCTTCCATTCCCATCGATCTTTCTTTCTCTCCACTTCCACGAAGCTTCAAGAGGAAGGTTGGTACAACGAGGAGATTATCGACGGAAAGGTATCATCGACTTGAGAAGGTCTTTAATGGAGTAGCAAGGAGATCATTGGTGAGAGTGGATTATCAACTTGAGGAAGTCATCGACGGTGCGAGAAGGAGATCAAGAACGGAAGAGTAGTACATAATAATCAATAATATGTGTTGGAGAAGCCCGCACACTCGGCATGTTTTTCTCTACACAACACCACCATCAAATCACTCTTTCGTTGGCTATCCCCATCTT
>JAMKQA010001862.1:0-22432 GCA_024699735.1 Posidonia australis | reverse complement strand
TAAGCCATCAATCTAGTTTTGTACCTGTCAATTATCCCAACTGCATTGTGTTTTATAGTGTAGACCTATCTACATATTATTATACTTGCTTTGATAGGATGGGTTACTAACTCATAAGTGTCATGAGACATCAATGTTGTTATTTTCTCATCCATAGTTGTTTTCTAATTATGGATTACACGGCCTGACAATTCCTAGGACAGACTTAGAAAAGATGGATAAGGTAAAACTACGAAAGGATGGATGAAGATAGTCATATGAAATAAAATTGAAAATGGAATAAGTAGTGCAAGAACGTGTACCCTTTAGTAGTGCAATTGGAAGGTCGGAACTAGTGAGAGGTTGATTTACATTTGTAGATGAGGATGGCTCTATCGAAGGAGGTGGGTGTATCTACTGGCAGCGACGATATACTTGCAGAGGACGTAACATTTCCTTGTACACAACGAGAGAGTTATTTCCACTTGTAACAGACTGTTCAACAACACATAATAAAGGGAGACATTCGATCTTAGATGCAATACTATTAAAGTACGACTGAGACTCAAAAAAAGTAACTTCGGTTGAGACAACATATCGTCTAATAGGAAGATGAAAACACCTATAATCCCGTTGAGTCTTAGTGTAACTTGCAAACATACACTTAATCGACTTTGATGACAACTTGGCAAGTCTAGGGAGAGATCCTAGATAAAGACAACACACTCAAAAATCCTAAGAAAGGGAAAAGCTTTTGTTAAAGACATCGAAGACGAACATCACCTCCTAAAGAGGTGGAGGACATCCTATTTATAGGATAGGATGTTATCATAGATCATAAGTATTTTGGAATATGCATCTGCAACATAATGGTGCGTATGACATCTAAGCTATGTTTGTGCTTGTGCTCAGTAAGACCATTTTATTGAAACGTGTGTGGACAAGTGGTCTAATGTATAAGTCGACGTATAATTAGGCTAGACGGTAGATTGAACAAACTCAAGTGCATTATCCGTGCGTAAACATTTAGGAGTAACAACAAATTGATTTTTTATTTCATTGATAAAAATTTAAGTACATCATTGAAATGACTTTGAACCTTAAGCAAATAAATCTAAGATTGCATGTGAAACATCATTAACAAAAATAATATAATATCTAGACACAGATTGGACTCTAATTGGATTCTAGATATCACAGTGAACTAACTAAAACAAACTTTGACTCGTCACAAGCTGTAGTTGCTTAAAGGTAGTACGATGGTGTTTATTAACTAACATGATTCATAATCAAATGTGGACATAGAAAATCAAGGTAAAGTTTGCTGCAACTTCCTGTGAAATTGATGACCTAGTCGGTAGTACTACATAATGGATGACTCAGAAGTAGACGTCATAATTGTCAATCCTCATGGTTTGTCGTCTTGAGCTAGTAGCTACACACTATGTCCTTGTTCACTACTCAAATCAATCCTCTTCTCCGTTTGTAAATCTTGAATTGTGTAGTGGTAAAGGGAAAAAAAGTCATATAACAAGGCAACTATTTCGTAATGGTACTTGTAGATACTCTGGTTTTACGGTCAGTTATTGGTGGACCCCTTCGGAAGAAAACGTTTTGATCGTGACGGACTAAATTAACTCCCTAAAACCTAAACCAATGCCCCACAACTTAATCTAACATTCCAAATCAGTTCAACACTATAAAACAGAAACCAAACCATAAATCTAAACCCATCAGTAGTTCAAACACTCAGGGAACAGGTCCAAAGTCTAGCAACCAGGCTCTGTCATAGGTTTCTCGCATGTAATGACCCCACACAGTAGTAACGATTTGTTGTCATGTCTCCATACTGTAGATGTCCTGAGTCTGTAGCAACTGTAGCAGGGTTGGTCGGTCCATTGACCCTATGGACCGTTGGCTCATTGCTCCCTACTGGCTTGTATGGACTTAGGTGTGTATCTTGGCATGTTTTGACCATCATGTCCTTTTTCCACATTTAAAATTCTAATCCAATCCTGTTAGATTAATCTCCACCTACTATTTGAATTTTTAATCTAAATCAACGAAATCCATGCAAACCTTAACACTACAAGAGCAAACCCTAAATCAATGAAATCCATGCAAACCCTAACATTATAAGAGCAAACCCTTTACGTACGTGAAGGGGATCCAGCCTCAGCATCCCAGACTAAGCTCTCCATGTTTAAACCTTCGACGGCATAAATCCTAGAAGTCCTTGGTGGCTCGTCCTCTTAAGAGCTTCCTTGCACCCCTACAATCGAGCAACATCACTGGCCTCTCCACCTAACCTCTCCTATGTGTGAGTGAACCGGTGAGCACCTTTAACGGCTGAGTATGCTTCTGGTCCTCGGCCACTTCCTCATGTAACCGTCACACCCAAAGTCGTCTGGAGAATCTCCACCGTGAGCATTCATGTTGGGAGGAAAAAATCCAATCAACATTGTAGGTATAAACTCGACCCATGTAGCACTCGAATCTCCTTTTATTATATACGATTTCCTCTCATTTTAGTGTGTTTCTCGTTTGTTTTTACATCGATTTTTTTCACCTCTGTCATGCACCATGTGATGAGTACCCATCGCTCGGATGAGGCTGTTGGCCGTTGAATACGAGATAGGGGCCATCCTTACACAAACCTTGCATTTTCGATCCATTTATGATGCTCTAGACTCATTGGTCGAGAAACACCTTTGTTTAGGCCAACCGTCCTTGTGATGGTGTGTGGGTTGGTGTCACAACGCGAGGATTGTAGGGGCAATGAGATCCGTTACATTTCGTCTGCATAGTACTAGTATGGTCTCTCGTCCCTCCCTATCATCCTTCATGATGTTCTAGGTGAAGCTTAGGTGCTCTTGGCTTCCTCCATGGCTGGTCGATGTCAAGTATTTCAACATCGACTCATGAAGATGGGGATGGACGTGCATGTATCCTAGGTCCGTTTTCAATCAATGGAAATGCTTATAAGAAGCCCTTTATGCTTCTATACCATTAAAATGCATGTTTGGATCGTTACGTTGTTCCCCGTGCATTGGAACATTTACGACATGAAATTGCAAAACCTGGTGCACATGTTGATATCATGGATCTCTATTGCGTATCACTTGCGCGAGTTCCTATTGCGTTTTTTCTGGTGTAATGCAGTGGACAAAGCACCATTACTTTTGCCTTTTGTTCGACTTGATGACTTCAAATCTTCAGTTTTTTAGCCTATTTCAATTATACTTGCATAGCATTAAACATCGTGTCCGTTTGAACATACATTAAGTAAACTTTATGTTTACATAGTATTCTATATCTTACCCAAGGCATATATTAACAAGTCTTTATGCATTTAGAATGTCACACATATGAGCAGAACAATCTTGAAAGATAGACTCGTCAGACGTACGTGGGTGTTTAACACTTTCTATGTGCGTAACAGGAGTCCTTACCTTGTTTCTGTTCGCAATAACCTCTGTGTTTATTCATTGACATTGAAGTCATGCATTTTATTTCTTTGCTCGCATATGCAATGTTTTCGTGTTTGGTTTTTCTCGTTTTCCGATTTTGATAGGCTAAATAACGATTCCATTTTCTTATCTTTTCTTTACCTTTCCCTTTCGCCTTTCTTCGTAACCGTATGATGTGTGTGGACTTGCTTCACACATTGCAGGGTGTCGATCCTCACTGCGTGCGTATGGTTACAGGAATTGACAACTCCGCTGGGGATACAAACTCCGATTTTTTTTTTTTTGACTTTTCCATTTGTGTGGCTTGTTTTCGCTTATTTTCATTATTGTATTACTTGCATTATATTCGTCATTGATTGCTACGATACTTCGTATCTTTTGTTTAGTGATTGTTTTGCTTCATACAAATATGTTATGCCACCACATACATATATGCCTTGTTCATGTCTTTCGATGTGTATGTTTGTCTTCCCTTTTCATGAATCATGCTAGCATAATATAAGCACATGCTATGATCATACTTTTTGAAGTGATGTGTGTTGATTTTATACTATGATTGGGTGTTTTTTTCCTTTTTTTGCATTTACTATGCCTCTAAAGTTAGAGACATGTTTGCTTCCTCCTCTTGTTAATCTAAAAAAATTTTGCAAGTAAAAAGATTATCTAGGCACAACTTGAGACATACATGCAATCCTTTCTCCTATGGTTTAATAAAATACAAGTAAAAAACTTCAAGTATATTTACATGAATGTTCATATAGGAATATGCATCTTCTCCTCTTCTGAGTTCATCTACAGTTTGAGAAGGACAGTCCTGATCTCTTATTCTATGGCTTTGATGTAGGATGAGTTGTCGATCTGCCTTCTCTTCTCGTGGGTCATGTCGATGTTAGTAGAGAGTACAGTTCATGTTTTGGCAGGTCGAGGCTCCTAATGCATCATCCATTCATTACCCGAGCTTCGACTAGGATTTAGAATAGGGACCTTTTTTTCTACCTTGAGTCGATGACTCATATACCTACGAGAGAGAGTCTAAAGTAGACAACTTATTAGGACACACTTAGAAGATGTGAGAGCGCATACTAGATTCATTCATTTGCATGTGTGTCATTCATTTCATCTTAATAAATATTGCATTGGGTTTTCTGTTTTAGGTTTTGACACTAGCTTGTTGCCTTTTATTGACATCGCAAGTCGGTGTGCGAATTCCTTAGCAAAAGTTTGAGTGTTTCTTTCACTTCAATTGCGATCCTCATTTTCATCATTTTTTTTTGAGTTATTTGTCGTTTTGATGATAGCTCGTTGTAGGCTTGACCTCCTTGTTTACTGTTATAGTCCTATCTTCACTCGCTCATGGTTAGTTATGGCCTAGCGTGTCAGTGAGTTTCACCTTGTTATCACTCTGGAGGAGATCCTAATTTCGGTCCCTCCTTCCCTTATTGTGACTGGTCGTTCCCTCATTCCATTTTGTGCACCACTTTTAGGTGCATGGGGATTCCACCCTTTTCACTCTAGGGCATTAATAAACCATAGTCGGTCAATAGTTTGTCACCGAGTCTATTATGGTGACCATTACTTGGACTCCAGAGATGCTATTAATCGCCTCTTTTCCTCATGCCCCTTCTACTTTTGACACCCAACCTACTGCGATAGCCTCTGTCATTAGTTCTTTGCCTCTGGGACAGTTTGTGTTCGCGCTTTCTTTTGTGTCAGGTCTGTTGCCATTCCCACTTCTCGACACTGTTACCGATGGGTCTCAAGCCATGATGGTCCTCATACAGAAGTTGCAAGACATAGCTTTGTTACTTAACTCCCATTCTAATCTTTTCTGTCGTCACTCTTGAAGTTCTAATGCAACCCAATTTAATGTTGCAGGCTCACCCCAGTGCACCTCTGCCTCTGCCATCGCCTCAGTTCCTGATTGCTCCAGATTGCTTTAGCGATGAAGGCAACATCTCTACTTACTACACCATCAATATACACTACACAGCATTTGACTCCATTGTGTGGTAGGTCGGTGGTAACATAGTATCCATAGAGCCTATTGTCGGGAACCATACTAGTGTAGCAGTTGTTGCTCTTATATTCTGCATTATACATCGCACAACATGCAACCTATCCTACTCCAGTTCATTAGTAGATACAGTCACAAGGATCCATGCCGTTACACTCCGCATTCATGTACGAGTATACTAGCCATCACACTATAATATTAAGTGGTGTGATGGTAGATCCGAAGGAGCACTCAGGTGTAACTCATTCATCGTATGTAGTCACCGTCCAAATTGCACCACTCTCGTTGGCAGTAACCTTAGACACCCTTCTTGCTAAGATAAACGATGTGAAAAAAGCACTACAACTAATGCAGGGAAGTGATTGTCAGCCTTATCAGTTCTGAGACCTCTGTTATTTTCTAGAGGCAATTCTCCTATTGAACTTTTACATTTTAGACTTTGAAAAATATAATAGAAAAGACTGTCCTATTTTTCATCTGAGAGCATACTACGGAGATCTCACAAAGTTTCAGTTGATGAGAGATTGTTAATCTGTTTATTTCAAAAGAGTCTTATTGGACCCACTCTTAAGTGATTCATCTTGCTTGATATGGCCTTGATTAAGACCTAGGATGATCTCAACCAAGCATTTATGGAACAATACTCTTTTAATTTGGACTTGATCCTGAAGTACGAGGATGTAGTCATAATTCGACAGAAGTCCCACGAGCTATTTGGGAGTACGTCAGTTGTTTGTGCGCCTTTGCCTCTTAAGTTAGGGATAGATCCTCAGATAAGGAGTTTATCGAAATCATTATTCAAAGAATGCAGCCAACCACAGGACTTTGTTGAGCATCTAACTTATTACTAGTTTGCATCTTTGATTCGGACAGACACTTGAGTGAAAAGTTCGTTTCGTAGTGGCAGTTTCCTTATACTCACTGCATTTGTAAATCAGGTCGTCACTACCAACTCCAATGGCGACAGCAGTAGCAGTAGTAACAATAATAGTGTCAACCCCAACCACTTCAGGAAAAGGGACCATTCCAAGACAACCGTTGCATATAGTGAGTCCCCTGCCACACCTATTAATGTAGTGGATCAGTAAGGCTCGAATCAGTTAGTCTATAGGCCTACATTTATGATACCGTACACACCACAGATCATTACCATTGCCCAACCAATGTATATTGCTGCATCGGTTAGGCATGGACACGTTAAAGGTAGAGACGATCTCGCCCCATTGAGCTCAATTTCACCTCTTTGTTCGGACCATTAAGTGCCGTTTTGCCTAAGGTTGCGTTACTCTTGAAGCTTTTGGAGGCTCGTTTATTGCTAAATCTCTTCTTGTAGCGGTATAAAGTGAATCTATATTATAGTTTTCATCGAGCAGCAGGACACTCAACTGATAACTATTTCACTTTGTGGTATGCAATTCAGGATTTGATTGATTGTAAGGTCATTATCATTAACATGTAGAAGGTAGATACCACATTCGCACCATCACCTACACTTACACAAGTATAAGCATCACATCCTAGAATTGTTAATCAGCCTTTGCCTAAGCATGTGAACTTCAAAAGTGCTGGAACTTTAGGAATTCACTCCCTTTTCCCATCTAGGTCCATTATGGTTGTGGTAGATCCCTCTGCTTTGCTTTATAATATTCATGAACCTATCCTTGTGCATTTCTATTAGTCGGCTCTAGTTAGCTTGGAGTCAACAATCTATATGATCTAGCTGACCGCGAAGTTGGAGTACGCCACTATGCCATCCACTATATAACCTAGAACTCCTACCCTTGTATGCCTATTTGCCAAGCTAGACTCCACTTGGTTCACTTAGTACCAAGCTCGACTAGTTTACCTTACTGTGAATCCACCCTCAACTACGCTGAAGTTAACGACTTATATCCCTCTAGGCATTAACCTAATCAGGGACACCTATCATGTTTCCTATGACTACGTCAAAAAAATGTGCATGGAAATCACGCGACCGGGAAGTGTGTATAAGCCTATGATGCCAACAATCAAACCAAACCGTTTAGAGTCAACTTTCCCTCAACCAACAAATTAGCCTCCCAAACCTATCACAGAAGGAACCCTTGCTATAGTCACTAAGCAAGACCAACCCTTTGTAGATATAACCGTCCAGTTGAATAAGGTCAAAGTCGATATGTCCATTTGGGATCTTATTTACACTTCTTCAGAGCTTAGAGAAGTCTTTCTTCGATTTTTCCAAACTACCCATGTATCTCCCACAATAGAGTCAGCTATCTTAAAAAACATGGTGGACATGATCGCATTTCCTCAAGTTATTTCGTTCTCTAGCGTAGAGTTGCCTTTGACAGAGATCAAATATAATCAACTCCTCTTTATCATGGTGTAGCATCAAAGTTTTCGCATTCCTTTAACATTGGTTGGGAGTAGGTTTAAATGTCTGTCCCTTACGTACAAGTAAAATCCGATTCAAAGTTAAAGATGTCACACCAGCAACAAAGGAGATGACAACTTTCGACAATACGCATCATGATGCGGTAGGGATTCTTATTATTCTTCTCATTATCCGGTTAGTTGTATTTGATGTGGAATTTTATATTGTTGACTTAAAGCCTTCCTTTAATCTTCAGCTTGGACGTCCTTAATTGCACAAGCATCAAGTAATCCCTTCGACTTTCCATCGTATGGTCAAGTTTCACTGGGACAATGATATCGTCATTGTTATAGCGGAAGATCTTGATAGAGAGAAGGTGGAAACAGTGTCTTTTGTTGCTCCTCAGTTTTTCCACTTTAATTCTAAGTGTACAGATGTCATGTTCTAGGTTAACCGTTTTGAGTCGGTTAACGACATCCTTGCTTTGAGCGTGTTAGCGATCTGGTCGTTCACAGCAATCCTTTCTTGATGACCGAAAACTTGTGTTGCAAATGGAGATACGAGGAAGGAACACTCCTCGGACGGTACGACTAAGGAATTGTTGAGCCTATCGTGACAGAAGAAAGAAGAGAGTTTTAAGGGCTTGGTTATGAATGACAACCTTAGGAGGACAGATACTTGCGTTGGCGAAGGCATCAAAAGTCAATTATTCTTCAGGATTTAATTAACTTTATCAATGTTGGTACGTTAAATCCAAATCAACGTCGAGTTACAACAGAAATAGTATGACTTTAGAGTGCACCATGACCAACAGAAGAGTGTATTTGTATTAAGGATTACTATTTAGAAGAAGAATAATTCGAAGAGGAGGCTATAGAATGGTCCAATAGAGATGTGACGCCCAGGTGGTCTTAGCAGTCTCACCTATAGTCTCTCTCGTTCACTTGATTTCCTTGCCATGATAGATGTTGCAACACCCGATATAGCTAGCAACTTAATGTGTCGCCCAGGTGTCGAAGCCTTCGACCTAGGAAACCAAGAGACAGAACAACTTAGCACTTATTATGTCGACCTTCCCTCGGACGAAGAGGAGGGAGTCGTTATGGAGGTCCAAATAGTTAGCCTGCTCAGTAACCTGGAAGTCCTGTTTCAAGAATAGCTAGCAGCATTAGTGGATGATGGCGCAGAGTACTACAAAAATCGGAAAGGTAAGGCAGTAATAGTGGAAATGGAGCCAACAATCCCTTGTCAGCAGCAAGATTAACCACCTATCATGGTCTTAGAAGAGTCGAAGTTATCAATCACAAAACCAGTTAGTTGATCACTTTATAGTTATGAGGTGGGTTTAGATGGTATTTGTAGCCTAAACCTCACCTTAAGGTGAAGGACAAAAAAAGATCCTGAGTTATACTCAGGGAGGAATTCAAGTGGCACCAATCCAATCAGTCAGTAGTAAGATAGCTGTCAGATTGAAGCACCCTTTGTACACAAGAAAATACAAAAAAAATAAAAAAATACAGAAAGAACAAAAAATATAGATGGAGGTATAGCAGTCGAAGAAGCGGAATAACTAGGTCCATCAACAAGTCTACAGACCAACAATGCAAAAGTTACATAGCATAGCTACAAGAACATCAAAGTCAGTGTGATAGTTGTTAGCCGTCAACAAGGGCAGGAGTCAGAACATATCCTCTCTTTCAATGTTACAGGCCTTGCCTTGGAGGAGGAGACTTTATTTGAACTTATAGCATATGAGGAGAAGGATGATACAGACGCAGATGAAAGTGACAATGTGCCACTAGAGTTCCAGTCTTATGATAATGATCTAGAAAGCTCAAATCTACACATCGAAGAAGAGGCGAAGCTAGTTAACATTGGTACAACAGAGGATATCAAAGAAGTACGTATCAGTGCTAAGTTGACACTCCAGGCAAAAGCGAAATCAATCGCTTTTCTGAGGGAATACGTGGATGTCTTCGTTTAGAGTTATGTTGACATGGTTGGCCTTGATGTTGAGGTGGTTGTGCACACATTGTTGTTAAAGCCTAATGTAAAGACAATCAAGCAGAAACTTAGAAGATGGCGACCGCAGTGGTTCTTGAAACTCAAAGAAGAAATTATGAAGTAACATAATGTCAAATTCTTCACGGTTGTTGTATACCTTGAATGGCTTGTAATTATCGTGCTAGTGCGTAAATTACAGAAATTTCAACTAGGCGAATCTCAAGGATAATTTTCCACTTCCTTACATTAATGTCTTAGTTGACAACACAATAGGGCATAAGATGTTGATGTTTGAGTATGATCTTTTTGTCTACGGCCTAAGTGTTGGATGGAAGATTCCTTGATTCTAAGAAAACTTTGATATCATGGTACCACAGGGACTCTTTTGCTGTATTTGCCTCCTCTATGCTTATGTAGTGGGCTGGCTATACGACATGAGTGACTGATATACAAACTGCATGATCTTCTAGTACCAAGAGCAAGGATGTTAAGGTTGCTAATGCATCAACATAGGCTTTCTTAGCTTTATTCACGGAAGAGAAACAAATTTTTTTAAATTCTTCAATAAGTTTCAGCAAATACTCATGGTAAGGCATGAGCTTTGGGTCCTTGGTCTTCTAGTTGCTTTTGACTCGGAAGATGACTTGCATTGCGTTGTCGTGTACTTGCAACTTTCATGTGCCATGCTCGAGTGTAACTTGCAGCCTTAGGATGTATGCTTCGCACTCTGCTTCGTTGTTGGTGCGTTTGATGTTCAATTTTCTAGCAAATGGGGTTAGATGTCATTGCGTCATTGATAGTACTATACCAATGCCTTTGCCTTTTTTGTTAACGACGCCATTGAATTACAAATGCTATTGTGACTTATCTTTAGAATCTTTAGGCTCTTCGTTGTCCATGGTGGACAAGATGTTTTCGTCGGGAAACTGCATCTGCAAGGGTTGATATTCGAGTAAAGGTAAGCTAGCCAAGTGATCTACCATGACTTGCCCTTTTACGGATTTTTGTGTGAGAAAAGTGATGTCATATTAGGATAACAATACTTGTCACTTGATATATTTGTTTACCAATGTTGGTTTCTAGAATAGGTATTTTATAAGATTATGCCAACGCAAGAGTAGAACGAGATATGCCATCATGTAGTGCCTCAAATGTTGAGTTGCCTACACAAGGAATAGGCAAACCTTCTCTATAGTATTGTATTTGGTCTCGTAGTTATTGAATTTCTTGTTTAAATAGTAGATTGCTTTTTCCTTACGTCTCGAATCGTCTTACTGGCCTAGGACTGCGCCTATGGAGTGCTGTATAGTGGAAAGATAGAGTAGCAGAGGCCGTCCTGGTGTAGGGGGAACTAGGACCAGAGGTTTGGTCAGAAGTTGCTTGATATTGTTGAATGCAAGTTGGTATTTGTCGTTCCAATTGATCTATGCATTTTTCCTTAGGAACTTGAAGATTGGTTCGTAAATAGAAGTAAACTGTGCGATGAACTGACTAATGTACTATAGTTGCCTTAGCAAACCTCAGACCTTCTTTTCAGTTGTACGGGGAGGCATATTGATGATAGCTTTTGTTTTGTTGGGATCCACTTTAATTCTCCTCTGATTGATGATATAACCATGGAGTTTTTTGGAAGATAGTCCGAATGCATATTTGTTAAAGTTAGAGACGGAGTTTATATCTCCTCAGGCGGTCAAATAACTTTCTCAGATAGGAATGGTGATTTTCGGGCTTTTTAGATTTAACAATTATATCGTCCATGTAAACCTCAACTTCTTGGTGCATGAGGCCGTGAAACAGTGTCGTCATTTTTCTCTGGTAAGTTGTGTCTACATTCCTGAGTTCAAACGACATCACTTTGTAGCAGAAGATTCCCAAGGAGATAATAGAAGATGTTTTTTCCATGTCTCCTTTTGTTATTCTAATCTAATTGTATCTTGAGAAGTCATTCATGAATGACAACATCTTATATCATATTGTGTTGTCGATAAAGACGCTCATGTGAGGAAGTGGAAAATCGTTTTTGAGACTCATCTTGTTGAGATTTTTATAGTCTATGCACATGTGGATCCATCCATCCTTCTTTAGCACTGACACAACAATTACAAGTCATTCATGATTTAGGACGATCTTGAAGAAATTCACATTATGTTGCTTCATAATTTCTTCTTTGAGTTTCAAGAGTCATTGCAATCATTATTTTCTAAGTTTCTGACTTTATGTTAGGCTTTAACAACAATATATGCACTACCACGTTGACATCAAGGCCTATCATGTCGTTATAACTCTAGGCGAAATCATCCACGTATTCCCTCAAAAAGGCGATGAATTCTGCTTTTACTTGGGGTGTTAATTTGGTATTGATACATACTTCTTTGATATCCTTTGTTGTACTAATGTTGACCAACTCCGTCTCTTTTTCAACATGTAGATTTGGACCTTTCGAATCATTGTCTTAGGGTTGGAACTCTAGTGGCGCATCGTCGCTTTCATTAGCGCTTGTATCATCTTCCTTCTCATATGCTATAAGCTCAGGTAAAATTTATTTCTCAAAGGGTGGTTTTGTAACATCGAAGGAGAGGATATGCTATGATTCTTGCCCTTACGGATGCCTGACGATTGTCACACTGACTTTGGTGTTTTTATAGCTACGTTGTGCGACTTTTGAATGTTGGTTTGTGGACTTACTGATGAACCAAGTTGTTCCGCTTCTTCTATTGCTATACCTCTATCTATATTTTTGATTTTTTTTGTATTTTTAGATTTTTTTCTATTTTCTCGACTATGTACAAAGGATGCTTCAATTTGACAATTGTCTTGCTGTTGACCGATTGGATGAGTGTCGCCTGAGTTCCTTCCTGAGTTTAACTTAGGATCTTTTTTTTTGTCTTTCACCTTACTTAAGGTGAGATTTAGGCTGCAAATACCATCTAGACTTGCCTCTTTACTGTAGAGTGATCAATTCAATTAGTCTAGTGGTTGGTGGCTTTTACTCTTCTAAGACCACAATTGGTGGTTAGTCTTGCTGCTGACAAGGAGTTGTTGGTTCCATTTCTACTATTACTGCCTTAGCTTTCCGATTCTGGTGATAGTCTGCGACATCTTCCACTGATGCTGCTAGTTATTCTTGGAATAGAACTTCTAGGTCACTGAGTAGGCTATCTATTTGGGCTTCCACAGTGACTTTCTTTTCTTCGTTTGAGGCAAGGTCGACGAAATAGGTTGTTTTGTCTCTTGGTTTCTTATATTGGAGGCTTCGACATCTGGGGTAACACTTCGGGCCGTTAGTTGTTTTGGAGGTTGCGACATCTGCCATGGTAGGGAAATCAATTGAACGGACAGATGACATTTTATATATGAGATAGGAAGTAGTAAGAACAACATCAGACCATAGGTATTTAGGAACTTTCATTTGTAACATAATGGTATGAGTCACATCAATGATGTGATGATGTTTGTGTTCTACTATACTATTATGTTAAAATGTATAAGAACAAGAAGTTTGATGAAGAATATCCAAAGAATCACAATAATGTTGAAGATCAGTTTGAATAAACTCCAAGACATTATTAGTACAAAATATTTTGAGAGTAATAGAAAATTGATTTATCATTTCAGTAAAAAATGTTTGACAGTATCAAGAATGCGAAGTCTATCTTTTAGAAGATATACTCAAGAAATTTGAGAATAGTCATCAATAAACATAATATATTGTCTATGACTAAACATAGATGAGACATGAGCAGGGTTCTAAATATTATAGTGAATTAACTCTAACAAAATTTGAGTGATAGTAAAATATGGATGCCTATAAGTAGTACGATGATACTTACCTAAGTGGCATGATTCACAATCAAAGGACCTAACAGAGACCCAAGGAAGTGTGCTGAAGCTTGCGATAAGACAAATAACAAAGACGACAATGCTAGAGGAGTGGAGACTCTGCAGTGGAAGTTAAAGATGCTTGTCTTTTAGGTATTTCATTAGAAACCAATCGATATATAACATGTCTATGTTTACGGTCCAAACCAATCCTTCGTCCTATCTGTAGATCCTGAAAGATGCAATAAAGAATGAGAAAGGTCACAAAATAATATAACTGTTTAGTAATGACATCGATGGAAAGTAAATTAATAGGAAAATAAGGACTTTGTCAAGGATTATTTGGGAAGCGACTTGAACGACTCCTTCTCAAGACACAAAATAATGGCAACCATCGACAATGGCAATAGAATGGACATACAACTAGGAAAAACGACTAAAAATATCATGATTACCTGATATGTAGGAAGACACTCTAGACTCTATAATCCAAGAATTATTCTTAGAAGTTAACAAGGCATTGATACTTTATGTAGTAGTTTGTGATGCAGTGGCAGTGAACTGATTGACTTGTAACGGAAGGAACTTATCATAGTCTGGCCTACAATATAGTTATCATTTGTGAGGGTTAATCATCAGACCATGTCTCTATAGCAACTTGTTGAGCCTGCTATGGTCGATCAAACTTTTTTTAGTACCTATCCAATGTGTGCTTGGTCCTATCACAATGCTTGCAGTTGCGAGTATCACGTTTCCGTCTAAAAGACCGACCACGACCATGACGACACTCTTTAGTAGAGGTAGTCGTCGTGGACTGATCTTGAATGGTAGTTGGCATAGTAGTGGTGATCCTCAAACATGAGAAAACATGGACTTCATTGATGGAACTATTTCGGTCCCAAGAATCTACTCATGAATTTGGTAAGGAAGTTATGGATTGAGGCCTACTAGAAAGATAGTTACTACCAATTTTTCACGGTACACCTTTATTTTGGAGATATCAACGACAAAAGGTTGATAAATCTCTAATTCATTGGCAATGTATGAAGAGAAGTGTAAAAATCCTAAACAGAACGATCCCTTGGCGATGGGTTAAAAGGTACTCATAGATCTCATAGATACGAGCAATGTTTTTCTCATTCCCATGGGTACTCTACAATATGTTCCACGCTTTCTTTGCCTATTTAAGTATCATCGCACCCGAAGTAATACTATCATCCATGTTGTTCACCAACAACGAGATCATAGCATAATCATCTGTGAACCAATCTTCATTTGCAGCATCTTTCAAATTGTGAGGATCATGAGTTATATGATGGATTTTTCAATATACATCAAGGAAGGTCTCAAGCTCAAAAGCTTGAGACCTCAATAAATAGTTCTTTCCATCCAACTTGATCGAACTTCCAGTGAGATTTTTGATCCATATTTCATAAGAGGAAGCCATCCTTCAAACGACCAAATGGATGGAGAAATATTGCAACACGAGCACAAGAACAAGGATTTGATCAGCACAAGCACAAAATAAGGCACATGATCTGGCACAACACATGAACAAGGATATGATCAACATGTGATCAATCCAAAAGCACAAGTACAAGCACAGAAGAGGGTATGGGCAACACGACACATTGTAGCCTTAAAACGGCATGCCTGTCTAATGGCAAAAGCTTGTAAGATGCTAGAGAGAAGAGGAGAGGCCTGTGGTGGGAGGAGGAGGAGGAGGAGGGGCCAGAGTGATGAGGAAGGTTGGTCGGTGACGAGAGGTTGTAGGGGTGATGTTGGTGATTGTGGGTGACAACGTCGACGATTGTGGGAACTCTCGATGGCGGGAGAATAAGATGAAGAAGAAAGGATGGGTTAGGATTAGGGTTTTGCTATACAATCTAAGTTTTTAATGCCATGTTAGATTAGGGAAAAGAATAATCACACATCTAATGCTATGAGAAGGATTGCATATATATAAGGGACACCCACTACTTGGATATCCAATAACTCATTTAACCTATATACATAAAAGCATAACTAATAGATATATATTTTGAATGTGACACTTACAGATTTATATTATTTATGAAATACCATGTGATTTAAGCAAGGGAAGAAGAAAAGGTTAATGATAAATTCAGATTCGATGAGGAGTTAAAATGAAAATTGAAAGATATGTAACGGGTAGATAATTAACGATGTTATATGTGTTTAATTATATTTGCATTATGTAAATATGCCTCTTAAATTAAATCATGTACTCATTGTGCTTTTTTAATGTGTACTCTTTTAGACTGTAAAAGTGGTAAATGCACTCAAGTATTACACCCTGGAAAAGTTTGTCTGAGGAAATCTCCTTGGGTCAGCTGTGTTGCAGTTGATGCCAGTGAAAGTTGGATGGTAAGTTGTATCAAATCAATACATAAGCCTCTGAAGTCAGCGTATGATTCTTTTGTATTTGTGCTTTGATTTAGATTGAATAATTTTGGGTGTTAATGTTCTTCTTCTTTTGAGTAGTCAAAAGAAAGATTTTATCGATATCAAATGGAAAAGAGAAAAACTGAATTACGAAAACAGACAGCATAAAAACTAATACAATTCACATAAAAATACAAACAGCAAAGAAGACCAGAAGGTCTCAAACGCATCCAGCTCAATCAGCAAATAGTATGTTCAAACTATGTTGTCAATGTTATCGAGCCTACCCTCGGGGCAATATATTGGTCTTCTCCCCTCTGGTGAACCATGTTGTTTCAGTGTCATTGTCCTATTTTAAATGAAATGCAAGCATACAGACTCTTTTGCATGCTATATTAGTGTTTCCAAATTCTATTATGATAAGATATCAAACCTCTACCTCCAAAAAAAAAACTTCTTTCACCCATGGTCATATTGGACTGTAAAATTGTTGATCTTGTGCTCAATGATGTAGTACATGGATCTCCTGAGAGAGTTCAATGTGTAGCTAGTCCTAATCCGACTTGTAGATTATCATCCCTCCATGACTTCACATGCTAACCCAAGTTGCCATGGTGAGGAGGCAACAACAGGAGCACGTTGTTGCCTACACCTAGTCTCCGAAGAAGACTGTTAGAACAGATAATTGTGTAGAATCAGGATAATTTACTCCCTGGTATGTTAGAATAGATACTTTTCTACTTGAGTTGAATTGGGATAATTAGAATAATTACCTATTCTAACATATTCTATTTTATATAGTAAATCTATACATGTATGCTAATGTATATTTTTTGTTTATAATAAGACCCCAAAATAAAAAATGTTTTTTGAGTTCAACATTCTAATGAAATAGAACATTATTTCTATACAATGTATCATTGCCATTTAAAAGTCAATCTCAAAGGAACTATATATATCCTTGCATGCCGATGGATAAGATAATATATGACAATAAACCCTGTCTTCAATATGATCCAAAATAAGTGGATATCAAAAACATACTTAATTTAGCATTATATAAAATTTTACAAAAAAATGCAATTACAATGTTTGTAAAATATTGCAAAGGCAAAGGCACAATAGTGCATAGGCACTTAAGGTGAGGGATAAGGCAATGCCTTGGTGCCCAAGGCGAGAAAAAGGCATTCTATCATGCTTTTCATGTTAATGTCACCTAGACACTACATGCCTTGGTAGTGAAGTGTGCCTTGTTGCTTAGGTACCCACAACCCTAACAACTATATGCTAAACTATCAGTAAGGTCAGTTATCATTATAGAATTAAATGTCAGTTTCGTGTCAGACTTTGATTTGATAAAAATAAGAAACTTGTAGGACATCGATGGAAATATCGACAGAAACGTTGTAAATTTACAAAAGTCTATGAAAATGATCAAAAAACTTTGAATTGATTTAAAACTCTAGGATAAGCTAATATTAAAAACATTACTTGGAATCAATGTGTCACAAGAATATATAGTATAAGGCTCTCTAAATGATAGAAGTTTGTTCCTAAAGTACTTTATTTCATTAAGAGTTTATACTTAGATATTGACATTATGTTTTAATTTTTTGATGATCTTTAAGATATGTTAATAAATCAGTGCGGTTACGAAGTTGATGTCTGTATTGGAATTACGTATTCAAATAACATGTTATATTGACAAAAAAAAACTCAATTAGCAAACAATTGTGTAATAAATGAAATATAATGTTGGAAGATATTAATGTACAAGTTATGTTTACTAGTTTCATGTAAAGGATGAAGAAGCATGTTAGATCATTTATCTTTGTTAGAATAAATGGATCCTTATATGGATCTTTATGTTATCTAGTTAATAGGTTACTTGTAGGTTAAATATATCTTCTCTTATATTTAGGAGATTGTAATCTTTTGTTATGAAATAATATAGTGGTTTCTTTCTCATTCCACATGGTATCTGAGTTGAAGGGGATGCGTACCATCGTCCAGCCTAGTTGTCTGTGTTGCTGCTCGTCGTCCGTCGATCTCTCTTCCTCCGTTGGATTTGTCTTCCTCGTCGTTCGTGTTGCTGCTTGTCGTCTACGTTGCTGCTCTTGAGGTGAAAAGTGAAGAAGACAAGCAAGAGAGAAGAGAAGGGGAGAATGAGAAGAAAGGGGAAAAAAATGAAAGAAATAAAAGAGTAAAAAAAAGAGGAAAAGGGGAAGTGAGAAAGTGAAAGGGTGAAAGAAAAAAAAGAGAGAAAAAATGTGTGAGAAGAAGATGAGAGAGAGAGAGAGGAAAAAAAACTTGTCTTAGACGGTCTTTAGATCTGACATCGTGTTCATTGTGTGGACTTGCCACGTCTACATGTGTTAGTGCAGTAGTCCAGTTGCCCTGTTGATGTTCTGATCTTACGTCATCTCCGTTGTGTAGATCTGTCAAGTTCATGTGTTGATGTGGTAGTCCGACTGTCCTGTTAGTATATTTTTTTGGATCATGTCTTCTTCTTCATATCCATTTATGTGACAAGTTGTGCATGTTAGATGCTCCAGCTTGAGGGAGAGTGTTAGAATGAATGGATCATTATATGGATCTTTATGTTATCTAGTTAATAGGTTACTTGTAGGTTAAGTATATCTTCTCTTATATATAGGAGATTGTAATCCTTTGTTATGAAATAATATAGTGGTTTCTTTCTCATTCTACAATTTTCTATAATTTTAAGATATACTTTAGATGATTTGTATGTAGGCCTATAAACGGGACAGGTAAAGCCTTACTCATACCCTTATCCTTTAAATTCTAACGAGTGACAGGGTAGGTATTAACCCTTCATTTTCTTAGTTTCTACCCTTACTCGTCATATTACTCGTGGTAGGATATAAAATGGGTTTGGTAAACGGGTAATTAGGTAAAATTATGTTTAAAAAAAATATTTATATAAACATTTATTTGATTAAATTCAAATGATACATAAAAGACATAATAAAATGATATGAAAACAACTAATAAAATAGCATATCAAACATATAAGAGTTTGTTGCTATATAAGAAGTTTGTATAAAAACAGATCTTCGTTATTCATATTATATATTGTTATTTCATTTCTCAAATAAATTAGAGTCTTGAATTGTAACGTCAGTTTGAATCAAACCAATCATTGCTGAACAAACTACAAGTCCACAACCTATTTTATACCATTAACAACACAAACAAACATTTCAGAATTCAAATAAAAATTAACCTCCTCAAGTCCTCATCTCATTACAAATTCAAATAAAAAATAGAAAAAAAATAAGCATTCCTTCTGAATACAGTAAACAATGCTAGCATTCCTCTGCAAACATTCCTCAGAAGAGTATACCCGCTCTATAATAACAAAAAATAAACAGTAATTATCACGTGGAAAACAAAATGGAAAAATGCTCAACATGCAAGAAAAATATAAGTATTCCTTTGTAAGACAGTGTTAGCCTTCTGAATTTACAATAAAAAAGACTACAAGCATTATTATTCTGGTACATGAAAAAAATTTCAATGAAATCTTCTATGCATTATTATTCTGGTAGATGAAAAATTTTCTACTTTCGTTTACAAAAAGGAACATATATCCTTATTTTTGACCCGTCTCCACCTGCAGAACATGTGGTTTCTTCTCCTTCCAAATTTTTTTACGAGGAGCAGTCCTATCTACAATGGCTACTCTAACAGGCCCTCACTTTGTATTCCCAATGAACCAAAACACTAGCTTTAAAAAAAAAATGAAAGAACAAAATTGCAATGGCCAACCTGTTTCTGCTAAAAGCCTAAAACTGTGCCTTCGTCTCCAGCTACGATGGTGGGCCATCAATTGGATAGTATGTAAGAATTTGCTCATTTGGTTGTGATTCATGTCTTAATTTTCAAATAGCTCTAGAAGGTTGTTTATATTCTTTCTAGTAAAATTTCATGTCAGTATCTATTGACTGCCACCAAATCACCAATGTTGTTTGTGTTATGTCATACAACTCAAACTTGAATGTAACATATGTAAGAGATCCAACTCTATATAAGTTAGCATCTATAATGGACAAGGAGCTTTACTATTTCACGTCTTTACACCATCAATACAAATAGAATATCTCTGTTTTAAACTGACACTATATGTTACTATGTTACATTGATGTCTCTACCAGTTTCAGTTGGCATTTGTCATTAGAAGAAAAACCCTGTTCATCACTGTGTTTAAAATAAGAAAGAATAGATATTGCAACAATTTCAAATTAAAAGAGCTATCACACAAAAATATCAATAGATATTGCAAGTAAGAGAATACCATATCTTTGACAAGATTCTAATGAAAAAGAGTTTAAATTAAACAACAATTTCATCATCAAAGAATAGATATTGCAGACAACATTCAATTTAAAAGAGCTTATATCATCTTTTCATAGAATAGATATTGCAACAATTTCAATTTAAAAGTGCAGATTGTCAAATTATTTTTTCAAGTAAATGACAAATTAAAATAAGAAACAGTTCATATATGGCAAATTAAAAATTCAGAATAGATATGATCATATATGAATAAAAATAAGAAACAAAAGTTAAAATGGATTAACCATAAGCTTACTAAAGTTGCTCCACTAAATCAATATTATTTATTTGAATATTAGTTTTATCATCAACATCATCTTTTGTTGTGTCAACGGTTGATTCACTAACATTATGTCCTACAAGTTAAATTAAACATAAATGGATTATATAATAAACAAAAACTAATTAGATCAAACCATCAAACAAACTAACTTTAAAAAAAAACTATTACCATGAAGTTTAGCTCTTAACCAATATTATCCACAAATGACTGCCTCAACTGTGTTTGGATGCATGGAAGATCTATATTGATCAAGAACTCTACCACCTGTACTAAATGTGGACTCTGAAGCAACAGTAGATACAGGAATGGCTAAAATATCACGATCCATAGAAGCTACAATAGGATACTTGGGACTTTGAAGTTTCTACCATGCCAATATATCAAAAGTGTCAATTATAGGATGCAATTTTTCGGCCAAGTATGTTTCTAAATCATTCTTTGTTGGTTGTTGAGCTGATTTACTTTGAAGATATACCTCAAGTTCATTCTCAATAGCAGTAAAACCTGGAACATATGATAAGTCTTCCATATAAGAATCTGTGTTAGTGTCTTCTAAAGTATTTCTTGATGTACTCTCACCATATACAAGTGTAGTATCATTTTGCACCTTATTTTTTATATTTAAAGGGTATTCATTGTATATTTCTATCAAACAATTCTTCACTGCCTTAATTCTCTTTTCATCTTCTCTTCCAGTTTGACTACCATAAATCTTCTTCATGTAAAATTCAAGTGTGTCTATTTTGTGTCTTGGATCCAAAACAAAAGCTATGGATAAAATCATATTTGAAGCATCCCAATACTTTTTAAATTTCACTTTCATTTTGACATCCATGATAGAAATAAATGGAACATGACTATCACATAACTCATTCAGCAACACATATAAAGCACAAACGTGTGGAAAGAAGAAGTTTGCTGAAGTATATAATGTCTAAGAGAAAATATTCGTGATATTATAAAAATTTCTCAAAATATCACAAACAATTTTTACATTTCTCCATTCCTCATCATCAGGTGCATGCTTATAGGAACTATCAACATGTGCTAAACAGTAAAATGTCATTTTAAACTCTATGGCAGTTTGAAGCATGAAAAATGTAGAGTTCCATCTAGTTGGTTCTCGTACATCTAGCACAAGAGACTTCTTAGGAGCTTTAACTTGAGAAGTCACTTCTTTGAAAGTTTGCAACTTCAATATGGAAGATTTCATATACTAGACAATATCACACACTTTTGTTATCATATCTTTGATGATATCTATTTCTTCATGAACTATAAGATTTATAATGTGTGAACAATATCTAACATGAAATAATTTCTCATCTACCATAAGATGATTTCTTGTTAAAAGCACACCAGCAAGTTTCCTTACTAAAGCATCATTGATGGAGCAATTATCCAACACAATACACATAAGCTTTTCATTAATGTTCCATTTATAAAGTTTATCTATGATTGCCTTAGAGAGTGCATTAGCAGTATGAAGAACATCAATTGTAGCAAAATTCAAAATAATTTTTTACAAATTCCATTCAAAATCAATGTAATGAGCAGTCAAAGAAAAATATCCTTCATTTTGATTTGATGTCCACATATCACTAGCATGGAACCAAATGTCGGACAGTGTCGACGATATTTCGCCGACACGTGTCGGAAAGTGTAGGTAGGGAAACGATATTGCAATGTATGTCGCGACTTACCTGATGTCGGACGACATGTCGGTGGGTGTCGGTGGATTTCGG
>JAMKQA010001861.1:0-21508 GCA_024699735.1 Posidonia australis | reverse complement strand
AAGCATCAAAGACTCTATAATTCATCAGAACCATGCCAACAACACTTGCTGGACTTTGTGGAATGGATGAATACTCAAACTGATAAGTTAGAGCTTTAACTGTTGCGGTAATCTGTTATGTGGAGAGCGGGGGCAATTTCTGTCTTCTGGGTGCATACCTAGTAAAATTTCCTGCCATTAAATTCCTTTTTAGGTAAATGTTTTATCTATTCTTCAGTGTCAATTTTGAGTAGGACTGCAGATTCCCAGTTTAGATATTTGTAGTACACCAAATATTAGAATAGATAAATTACCTAGTAATTATATCTTTGAAACCCACCATGAGCCTTCAAATAAGAGGAATGCAACAAAGGCCTAGTCAGATTTGAGAAGTTTCTGATGTGTATTTCTTTGCACACATGATGATGAATTATACAATGTTTTTCACGTTTCTTTGTGATTGGCCTATATTAAAAAAAAAATGTTTGATGAGCTTATCTCAGACCTTTAACTAGCTACAAGCATCATGGCACAATTCCATTTTGGAGATGGGAGTCCTTGTATGTGTTGGGCTTTCTCAAATTTGAAAAAACATTGAGGGGGGCTTATTAAACCAAGTTTCTTCATGATTGATCCAGCTAACTATTGTCGCATGAATAAAAGGGCCCTGATTGTAAAGAATGCTAGGGCATGTTTCAATCTATTCTCCTTAAAACCCTTCGTGTTTTCTCAATTATGAGCAAATGTGTGACATGCAAAGACCGTTAAAAGGATGTAGCAACATGTGACAACAGTTTGTGTAAAATAAAAGATGGAAATTATTTCCGTTTTTATAAATATCTTAATTAA
Source organism: Posidonia australis (assembly GCA_024699735.1). NCBI lineage: Eukaryota > Viridiplantae > Streptophyta > Magnoliopsida > Alismatales > Posidoniaceae > Posidonia > Posidonia australis. Next base: position 20,680 of record JAMKQA010001861.1, on the reverse strand, counting down.
CAAAAAAAACCTTCTTGCCTTTTCTACCATTTTTTTTTCATTCATATGAATCACAAACATCAAGCCAAACTAGAGAAGACATTTTTTTTGTCCCTTTTCATTCTTAAACATCTTGAATTTCTTGTGGATGTTGATTATAATTTATACTTAATTTGATCTTTTGGAGAACACACCATTCTTTTAGTTCCTTTTCATTCTTAAACATCCTCAAATTTCTTATCAACTCTCAATTAAAATGATTTCCAGGTGTTAATTTGTGTATTTACTCTTTTATTTGCTTAAATATTGCTTTCATATCTGCAGCTATTTGATGGACACCATGGCTCTGCTGCTGCCATATATTCTAAAGAGAATCTGTTGAACAATGTATTAAGTGGGATTCCTTCGGGTCTTAGCAGGGATGAATGGCTAACAGCACTGCCAAGAGCTCTGGTTGCAGGGTTTGTCAAAACAGATAAAGATCTTCAAGAAAAAGGTATGTGGTCTGTGTATTTACCGGAAAATTTATACCTTCATTTCTCTAGAATATCCTTTTCACTTCTTGGGTGTAGACATGCTTATCACATTTGCTTTTCTCTGCTGACTACTTCTTCCCTTTTTCATAAGGTAACAGCTGTCTCTGTGAACCAGATCTGGGGTATTTTTTTTGAATCCATGAATTCTATTTATGCAGAGAACATGTTTGTTTGAATATTCATTCTAAATTACTTAAGATCAACTTGCTAATGCCTGAAGAGTTTATACACTTAGAGATGGGAGAATCCAGTGGGTGAGCGGGAGAATGTGGAACAACATTGTTATATACTAGATGTAACAGGAGATTTTTTTTCCTATACTCCTATTGTAAGCGAGTATTTATTATATTCCTGTAGGAATTTTGTTTAGTAGAGACATAATGTTGGTATAAGATTGGGTAGAGCAATAGTTAGTGATGCTAGTTTTTTTATTTGTTGACTGATAGGGTCTACCAAGAGTTTTGGAGGTGATAGGAATTGGATATGCTAATCTTGAATGTTGAAGGGATCTTTGCTCTTCTTCAACCATCCTTCTTAAATGATTCCTGGCTATACTTGATGAATGGAGAGTGCAGGTGTATGCATAGATAGCTTTGAGAGGTTAGGACTAAAGCTTATATATGAAGCATATGGAAAAGGTTAAGACAGACCCATTGATGGGTGTTTGCTCAAGGGAAGAGGACATTTGTTTGTTGCTTGTTATCCAGGCATATTGTGAGTATTGCCTTGTGAGAGTGGGGCTTTCTTTTTCCATATCTTTGTTACTTCTTTCATCTTATGCATGAGAGGGAAATCTTATTTGGTGGCCAACGGAATGATTGGAGGTTACTGTTAGGATGCTCGAGTTTGATAGTTATGATGAAGATAGTCTTTTACATGTAAGATTGGTGAAACTTCATGGAAATTGCAGTTTCATGAAAGTAAAGGGGACTTCAATTAGATACTTTGATCAGTTTCTTTTAGTTGAATATCATCAAGCATTGTTTTGTAGATTGCTTGCTTGAATTATGTGCCTTTTGCTAGAGGCATTACCTGCTTGGTACTTGGTAGTAGCTGTTACTCTATTTTGTTTTCTTGAATTTGAAGGGGTGAAAGCTTAACAAAAGCCAGAGGCAACACAAGCTTTTCTTGAAGGTTATTCATTATATACTAAGAAGAGGTCAAGCACTTTCTTGTCATCTCATCACTCAATTCTTAAGCAGTTTTCATATTGTAATGCTGGAGAAATTTTTATAAAGCATTGGTCTCCAATGAAAGATGAAATGGTAATTGTTTTCAGTAAGGTAAATTATTTCAGAAAATTGGAATGTCAAAGGGACATTTTATGATATCAGTGCCAGTTGGCTGCATATGCAGTTTAACTGTGAAATTATCAACTTTGGTCTTATAGTTATTTTAAATTTAGTTTGTAATTCATGTATGGTTACTTGCATCAGCATAGACGATCATGGACTATAAATGAGCCTCTAAAGTTGTCATCTGTAAGGTGATGAGCACCTGTTCAGTCATTATTCATGAGCTTCACACATTTTCTTATGTGTTTGCAACTAGCTAATCTTCTTCCTCTGTATGTTGGTGGAATGGAAGCATTGAAAGTTATACACTTGATAATTGATGAGATTGCAATTAGGTGGTAGGAATAGTCTGTGACAAATTGAAATATAAGAGAAAGAGAGTACATGTTTATTGGAATTTATCAATGGGATGCAGACCGGATGCAAGCAATTGTGTAGAATTTATGAAGCAAGTGCTCTACTTTATTGGGTGAAGAAATTATAAGTCAAAGTAAGGTTGAGTTGGTATCATGTAGCCAGTCAATATTATGTTTTATGCTTAGTGTACATGTTGTTTGATACTTAAAATTTTATTAAATTTTAATGTTAATTATTAAGGAAGACAATCTCCTTCATCTTCTTTTCGCTTCTCCCACCTTCCATATGTTTTTGGTCTTTAAGTTTTTTTTATTCCAAAATTTAATTTCTTCCTTAAACATTCTTAAGATTAGTTCTTTTTGCTTAAACATAATTTTTCTATTAAATTATGATGATAATTTTTCTATAAAATAAGAATAACTATAGTTAAGCATTGATGAGAGAAAAGTTGAGCAATATATAATATTTAAAAAAGAAACATAAATAATAAACTTAATCTCCCAAATACATTGTTTACATAAAAATTAATTAATTTTAAAGATCAAAATATAAAATATAAAGTAACCTTTGTTTATTTTGTATTTCTTGCAATTCGTGCACTGTACATGCTACGTTACTAGTATTTGACTAAATTGTGGCAAGCAATAATAGTGAATGAAGCGTTAAGAAATGGCAACAATGGACTTACGAAACAAGTATTATACTAAGATGTGACTTACTAGTTAGGACTCCATTGAAACAAATTTATAATAGTGGACTGAAGTTTAAATCTTAACAACAATAGGTAAACATAGATACAGAAATCGACACTTTTGATTTTAATCCGAAAAGTAAGGATAGTGGATTAAACAGTGATTGAACCCTAGTAGACTAAATTGAAATAAATAACAATTGTTGGTAAACAATAAATGAATGACAATTGTAAATTAAAACAAATAAGTAACTAAATTGAAATAAAATTTAAAGAAATAACAATAATTGACTAAACTGCAAAGAAATAGTAAAAGACAGAGTTATCGGTAAATATCTAGGGTCAACTAAACTGCAATAACCAACAAAAGTGGATGTAAATTGCAAATGATTGATTATAGTGTACTCAACTGTGGTGCTGAAGATATAAATGTTACACATACCTGACACCACATACTCTAAAAAAAGTGCTAATGAGAAGGACAAAGAGAAAAAGAGTATGCCTTTTTTCATAGGACCATAGGTATAGATCATGACAATTTTAGCCTCTCTATTATTATCATTGGAGCAATTCTGCAAATTAGTCATAGAATACTTAGAGCATGTTTTGTTGATGTTGGTTGTCAGACTGGTATTATCTTTGACATGAATGGCAATGGAAATTAAGAAATGAAATCAACCAAATCTTTGTAATTAAACCATTAGACAACATCTTAAAAGTTTCGGTTGTACAGCTATTTACACGGCTGTGGGTATTATTCTGTTTCTGTAATGGTCTTCCGTCGCATGATTCATATTAGTATATTACTTAAGGAATACGGCAAAAAAGTCTTGTTATCTGCACATTATCTTTCATTTGATTTTTTTTTGGAAGTTTATGTTTCATTCGATGTTTTTGTTTTTTTACTACATAATGAAAGCATTAACAGAAGTTTAGTTTTCATGTGTTATGTGTGACGTGAACTTTCATCTCTTTGCCTATCTATATCAATCACTGAATGAATTCCATGAGGGATATACTTTGTATATGAAAAGGGAGAAATCCCGAGTTGCCAAAGGATACAAGAAATTGTACATGCTATTCTAAGTTATTTCCTCCTTTTTTTCAGCAAGAAGGTCTGGAACAACTGTTACATTTGTCATAATCGATGGATGGGTTGTAACTATAGCCTCTGTTGGTGATTCACGGTGCATCCTTGGGACTGCTGAAGGGCCAATTTATTCTTTGTCAGCTGAACATAGACTGGAAGTCAATGAAGAAGAGTAAGATGTGTTATGTAGTATTCATATGTTTTCTTTGCCTTGGAAAGATGTCATTTTAATCATTGGGTTTACATTTATATTTTTGAAGGGTGGAAAGAGTGATTTCAAGTGGAGGTGAAGTTAGAAGACTCACTGGTGGTGGCACACAGGTTTGTGTTTTGTATGTTTCTTTATACATGTTTACTATTGGAATCTCTTGTATGTTAGGACTGCACCATGTTGCCAAATAAAATATACCAGTAATGTGCAAATATGCATAACTTGCTGAGAATTGAAGTTCCAGAGTTGACAACAAGCGAGAATCGAATAGCAAAGATGGACTACAATCTAATTTTCAAGGAAATCAATTAGATTCTCAAATGAAAGAGACTCCAATTTCTATTCAAGAATATCAAATATCAATAATTTCAAATCACCATCAAAACTATCTGACAATAGTAGGTTCGTTTCTTTATATAGGATACTCAATTACAAATTTAAATAAAAGATATATTAACACTACAACTAAATAGTAAGATGAAATATATAATACTAAAGATATAACTAACTTTACAACTTTAGTAACATAAAATAACTAATTATCTAAATACTATCTAACTAATTATCTCAATACTATTCTCATTATTCTCTCTCACTGAGAAGAACTTGACTCTGATGAGTTATGTCTCTGATATTGCTTCAATAGATCTTCGAAATTGATAATACAATAGAGACATGTAAACTGATGTAGGAAAAAAATAAATTTACAAAGATATCCGTGCACAACGAGAAATTCAAAGGTACTTTGTTCAAATAACAATTCTTCACATTAGAAACTAGTTTTACATAGAAATCATGCAGTAAAGATAATATAAATAGGTTTAATGATCTATTAAGTATAGGTATCTTATTTTCGTATTTTTCAGAGTTAGTATGGATAGGAACCCTTAAGGCGCTTTAGATCTCATTACTAAGGATTTATAACATATTTTCCATATTTTCCTTCATTTCTTTAAAAGCATTCTCGATGTTACTTGATTCAAGGTCGTTAGCTGTGGTAAAGCTAACACGCTTGAACATTTTCGGTGTGAGTCTATAGCCGTGGTAGAGCTGGAACTTCTGTCTTACTTAAATTAATGGCAGATTTAAGTATTTTGATCTTAAGTGAAATGTTTTTATGATTTTGAGGAATTTTTGAAGTATTTCCAGACTTTTAACAAATTTCTGTGGATTAAAGTAAAAGACAAGGGGTAAATTGTAAAAGACCAAGAAGTTGTCAGTGTAGCAGGCAACAAGTCTAATTGTTACCTTAGAAGGTTACTAATCTCGTTGCCTCATTTTCTAGCGACGGATCATCTTAGCATCGCTAACACAGGCGATAACTATCCTAGCATTCTCTCTCAACATATTTTGTCATCATGGACTTTAATATATTATATGGGACATTTATATATATTATCATGGTTTTTTCTATAATTATTATAATTTCTATAATTTTTCTATGAAATATCTATGCATATCATATAAATCTTTATAAATATCAATTAATTCATGAAAACTTAGAAATATGGATGACATTAATTTAAATTTATTTATCTTTATTTTTATGGAATAAACAAGATTTTTGTGTTGGCTATTATATTTTTAATATTTTAACCACACTTAATTCACATCTTATCTAAAAATATAAAGATAAAATCTATAATATCCTAAGTGATTGTTAATCAAGATTAGTTATTGATCCCCACATCTTAATTTCCCTGATTCTGGAGATATGATATAAATCAAATTTGCTTAATTTTTAAGTATTGATTTGGTTTTTAAAAATATCTTCTAATTTATCTTAATTACAAAAATCATGAATTTGGGTAGATTTGGTGTTGATCTATTTTTAGATATATGTTAGATATTTTGGGATTTCGATTTTTAAAATTTTACCTTTTTTGGTTTCTTGACACTTCATGCACTGGCGACCTACTGACGTGGAGTATATCATTGCCTTTTAGACATTATTCTCCGCGTAACGTAGAAAATGAAAAATCTTTTGTAATCGCTAATCTTTACAACGACTGGCTGACATGGAATATTTTATTAACTTTCATGCATGATTCTTTGCATCACGCGACAAATGGAATTACATCCATTGGTGTTGCCGCTCGCTACAATGACACGGTGACTCCTATCGTCGCTTGAATAGGTGATGAAACACAAAATGTGATTTCTTGCTAAATTTCGAGATTTGACGTCTCAACTTCTGTAAATAAGCACTCTATGTCAACTATTTAAGGGGATGAGCATGAGAAACCTAAGAGAGTATTAGAAATCCTAAGAAGCCTTCAGTGATCTTAAGAGAGAAAAAAGAGAGCCTGGATTGTGAGAGAGCCATAACCCCTATTCTGTCCAACTTCTCTATGAAAGCCTAGTTTCACATAAGAGCAATCCTTCCCAAAACTAAAAAACGTCTCTAGAGTTCCATCATTGCTTTCATTGTCCTATCTCACGTCACGTCGTCAAGAAAGTATAGGGAGTGTTCGTTTCCTTTGTCTCTTTCTTTTCATTATCATTCATATTATAATTATAGTTAGTCATTGCATCTACATGCAGAGACAACTTCCGATTAGTACTTAGTTTCTTTTAGTTATGATTATTTGCTGTTTTCCTATTATCGTTTACTACACCTGAAGTAATTCGGACTTATATTGTTTATTTTGAAGGAAGGAAACATCTCATGTAACACGAAGAAACTACTAGATAACATCCTACCATCAACCCAGTGAGTTGATGATCTACATCAACCACACTCCTGAAGGCGTCTTGTCAACTACCAATGATCGAAAAAGACAAGTGGTGATCATAAAGATGGTGATGTACGGGGAATCATCGACGTCTACTCTAACACTCTAATAACCACATCTACAAAAAATTGGCGATTATGATGGCATTTCGTGCACATCACAGTGGGACTTTGTGTAAACCTCACGATGGGACTTGATTTACTAACACGTAGTGAGATTTGCATCTGCACACTCAACAACACATGTTAGTAATCAAAGATGTACATTTTCCTATCATAGAAGGGTTGGCTAAGTTGTTGTAATATCTGTGTCTGATTTTCCATTTAATGCAAAATCATGGTATTTGTTGTATTATTTGAATATAGTTTATTAATGGATAATCAGATGTTGTGGCTGTTGTTGTGGTCTCTCTCTTTATGTTTTGGCTTTCCTGGTTGTTGTGACTTGGAAGTCTACACCTCATGTTTTATTTACAATTTATGTGGTAGATTAGATGGGTCTACCCTTTATTCCCATTTTGGAGAGAAGAGATGACATGAGCTGGGGGTCGTTCTCTGCAATCGTAGAAAACAGTATGTCAAAATGTCCTAGGTAGAGTCCCTTGAGCCACTGATTCGGATTATCGAAAGGTTTTGGTCGATTGAATCAGGAGTTTTCGGACGATTGGCTAAGTTCGATCGACTGTTTGGGAAAGGAACTGATATATTGACAGAATTTTGGACGATCGAAAGGTTTCGATTGACCGAATCAGGGATTTTCGATCGACTGGATCCTATTCGGTATGTCGAATCAGGACCCAGACCCATATTGATTAATATCTTATAAAATGCTGATAAAATGGAATAAATGCATGATGAATGTATTAAATGCATAGAAATGATTTATGAGACGTATCATGTGAACATATTGTTTTAATGGTGTTTTCTATGAAATGTTAAAACATGGAATACATGAAATGTGTGGAATTGAATGTAGACCTATGAAAGTGGTGCATACATGGCATTGTAAACCATGGAAAGAATGAAAATGTGAATGTATAGTTTTGAGAGCCATAAATGATAAATGTAAATAATGATGTGTGAGATTTATAATGGTTTTTATGAATGAAAATTGGTTTCGTAAGTGATTTGAATGGAAATTGTATATGATTTTAAAAGAGATTTCTGGGATTTGTAGGAGTCACATTTAAGCTAAGGCTTGTCGACAATGGTAGTGAGACCTTTAGAAATATTGAGGACGTGTCTTTGGTCGTAGTTGTCGAGTTGCGGTACAAGGTAGGAGCCTCGAGACTGTGGTGGTATTGTAGGACATGGGGTATGGTAGACCTGGACTACCCTCAGTGCTGGTACTGGTCAGTTCTGGGGTTAGAGTCCCTAAGTGCTCGGGCACTAGGACGTCGTGAGGACGCATTCAGTGCTTGTACCATTGAGGGTACGCTTTTGAGGCTGCAGTTGGGGCGGTTGAATTCCTGTGTGGGATGGTTCATCACAATATTGCAGTGTAGTCGGGGATGGAGCCTCAATAATTGCTTTTGGCTAGGTTGGTTTCCTATAGCTAGAGTGATACGTCAGTTTTGAGATTTGTGGTTGAGCTAGTTTTCAACCTTGGTTTATTGTGATTTACGATAATAGAATGAATTGTGTTTTGAGTTGGAAGTCTAGATGAAAATGATTTTTTGATTTGTACATAAAGACTTACTAATGAGCATAAGGTTTTAAAAAGAAAAGAAAAGAAACTTTTGAAATGGCACATCTTCTATTGGTTTTATCGAATTATGTGTATTGGCTTTTTAATGTTTGTGGTTTCTTAAGTTTTCTTAACCATATAAAGTTTTTATTAGTTTTGTTGGCTTTTTGATGCTTTGTGTTTTTTTTATTTTTAGTTTTTTCTAATTTTTTTTGATATTTTTTGAATTTTTTTAATGATCAGTGTAATTACAACTCTCCCTTTTATGCATCTAGCATTACTGCCTTATATTATTCAAGATAAGAGAGTTGTTTCTTCTACCACGCCTTAGTTTTTTGAGAACTTAGGACTTTGTACAGACCTTAGTTGATTATCATTTCTCTCGTTTACTCAGTCTCTGAGTTTCTAGGGTTTCCTGTTCCTTGTCTATACACGTGGAAGAGTAGGAGAGACTTAAGGTTTAATAGGCTCTCGACATTGGCTATAGCTCTAGTGCCGTTCGCCAGTGGTTAATTCTAATGTGCATGTAGTTTGCCTAGGGGTTTGGCTTGTCTTTTTCTGTCTTTTTTCTTTTTCTTTTCTTTTGGGGTTCTCCTTTCTTGTAGATGCTTGTCTATCACTGTCTTCTCAGACTTATGCTATGACAACGCACTCACTCGTTAGTTTTCCCATCTTATTTTTTGTGGATGTAGTTTTTGGAGTGTTGGAGTAGACGTCGGTGCTTTCACGTACATCGCTGTCTTTGTGATCGTCACTTGTCTTTTTCGATCATTGATGGCCGACAAGACGCCTTCAGGAGTGTAGTTGATGTGGATCCTCAACTCACTGGGTTGATGGTAGGGTGCTGTTTAGTGGCTTTTCGTGTTACATGAGATGTTTCCTTCCTTCAAAATAAACATTAGGTTTGGATTAGTTCAGGTGTAGTAAACGATAATAGAAAAATAGCAAACAATCATAACTAAAAGAAACTAAGTACTAATCAGGAGTTGTCTCCGCATGTAAGTGCAATGACTAATTATAATTATGATATGAATAACAATGAAAAGAAAGGGACAAAGGAAAAGAGTACTCCCTACACCTTCTTGACAACATGATGTGAGATAGGATAGTGGAAGCAATGACGGAACTCTAGAGACGTTTTTTAGTCTTGGGAAGGATTGGTCCTCTGTGAAACTAAGCTTTCATAAAGAGGTTGGATAGGGGACTATGGCTCTCGCACAATCCAAGCTTTCTCTTTTCTCTTTTAGGATCTGTGAAGGCTTTTTTGGGTTTCTAATGCTCTCTCAGGATTTCTCGTGCTCATCCCCTTAAACAGTTGACGTAAAGTACTTATTTATAGAGGTTGAGGTACCAAATCTCGGAATTTAGCAAGAAATCACATTTTAGATTTTGTTGCCTATTCGAACGACAACAAGAGTCACCGTGTCACCGTAATGAGTGACGACGTCAGTGGATGTAATTCTATTTTTCGCGTGACGTGGAGAATCATGCTTGAAAGGCAATAAAATATTCGACGTCAGCTAGTCGCCGCAGAGATTAGCGATTGCAGAAGATTTTCCATTTTTTGCGTTACGCAGAGAATAATGCCTAAAAAGCAATGATATATTCCACATCAGCAGGTTACCAGTGCATAAGGTGTTGAGAAACCAAAAAAGATAAAATTTTAAAAATCGAAATCTTAAAATATAGTTCAAGACCAAATCTGTCCAAATTCATGATTTTCGTAATTGAGATAAATTAGAAGATATTTTTAAAAGTCAAATCAATACTGACAAATTAAACAAATTTGATTTATATCATATCTCAAAAATTAGGGAAATTAAATTGTGGGGATCAATAACTAGTTTTGATTAACAATGGATATTATAGATTTTATCTTTATTTTTAGAAATGATGTGAATTAAGTGTGGTTAAAACATTAAAAATATAATAACCAACACAAAAATCTCATTTATTCCATAAAAATAAAGATAAATAACTTTAAATTAATGTCATCCATATTTCTAAGTTTTCCTGAATTTATTGATATTTATCAAGATTTATATGATATGCATAGATGTTTACGTGTTAGAAAAATCATAGAAATTATAATAATTATGGAAAGAAATCATGGTAATATATATAAATGTCCCATATATTATATTAAAGTTCATGATGACAAAAAATGTTGAGAGAGAATGCCAAGATAGCCGTCGCTTGTGTTAGCGACGCTACGATGATCTGTCGTTAGAAAATGAAACGACGAGATTAGTAGCCTTCTAAGGTAACGACTAGATCTATTGTTTGCTACACTGGTAACTTCTTGGTCTTTTGTGGTTTACTTTTATATCTTTTACTTTAATCCACAGAGATCTATTAAAAGTCCAGAAATACTTCAGAAATTCCTTAAAATCATAAAAACATTTCACTTAAAATCAAAATACTCAAATAGGCCATTAATTTGAGTAAGGCCGGAGTTCTAGTTCTACCACAGCTGTCAACTCACATAGAAAATGTTCAAGTGTATTAGCTTTGCCACAATTAACGACTTTGAATTAAGTAACATTGAAAATGCTTTTAAAGAAATGAAGGAAAATCTAGAAAATATGTTATAATTCCTTGGTAATGAGATCTGGGATGCCTCAAGGGTCTTTATCTTTACTAACTTTGGGAAATACGAAAATGAAATATCTACACCAAGAACATAGTAAAGCTTAGTAAGTTTAACATGAAAGCCTTGAAATAGGTAAAGCGAATACAACTTAGAAAATAAACATAACATTACAAGATATGTAAGGAATCTTTTATTCTTGTAATGTAAGTTTGTATCTATATAGTTTATGTTATTTAATGCAAATTTCATTCGAATATCTACATATAGATCCCTAGGAAGTTGGATAGATGTCAAGATGAACTTTATAGGATTATTTTGGACATGAATCTGGATAAAGAAATTGTGTGGTAAAATATCAGGAACAATATGTATGGAATCGCTAATTAAACGATATGAAGTATATAACAATTAAAGTTCTTTAGTTCTCTTGTTGTTTACCTCACTGTTACACTTAAGATTTAAATTTATGAATAATGGTAGCTCAGGAGATGCAATAAAAGAAGAAACATCGTCATACTTGAGAAGTGATAGAGGAGAATCATAATTAGATTTTGTAAAACCAAAGGAACCTCTACAGAGACAAATATATCATGTTTTTGTGGAGATTTTGCTTTGAAAATTTGAAACAATTGACTAATTCCTTAGCATCATATTTTTGTGGTTCTTCTTTGAAAATTTGAGACATTAAATTTAACTTCTTAGTATCAAGTTCTTGAGGAGATTTGTTTATACTTGGAGGTACAAGATCTGTTATATTGTGAAAGACTTAGAAATATTTAACTTTGATTTTGTAGGAAGCAACTTAAAGGACTTGTCTTGAGATTTAAAAATATATGTGTTATTTTACATGTTATAGCAAACTTGCATTTCTTGAGGCCATGGGAAATCTAAAAGAATGTGACTAATAATCATTGAACGAACATCATACCAAATACGTGCAAGGTATTTATCCATCTGGATATGAACTAGGTATCCCTTAGAAATCAAAAGAGTAGTGTCATTAACTGAAGGAATGTGGAATGGATGAAGATGAGATTCAAATGTCAAATTCATTATAGCAATAGTACTTTTAGAAACAACATTTGAAGAACTAATCTCATTGATGATAATTTTGTATACTTTAATTCTATACTTTAAGAATGTATGAAATAGTGTAATGCAATTTGAATTTTGTGTCACTATTATTTTTTAGAACATATCCTACAACATTGATATGTGGATCTCTCAATATAATTCGACCTTATAAAAATTTCATATATTAGGAGAGTAAAGAAATTTCATTGCATATTGTTGGGATTTTATCATTGTTTCTATCAAGTTGATGCTCAATGAAACGATGATAAAGGAGAAAGTGTGATCTTAAAGAGTTAGAAGCAGATTCAAACATGTTGAGACATCAGCAATTTATGTATAAAATAATTAAACTAAATAGAATGCAAGTACATGAAAGAAAAAAAGTACAAGCGATCGAGTGCTGAATTGTGTATGTTTTAGGTAATGTGTGTATAAATAAAGACAAATATGAAGATGTAGAAGTATATGCAAGAATAATTTTTTTATGTAAGTGGTAAAAATAACAAAGAATTGTATAAATATCTAACCACATTGAAATCATTGTAAATAAAAATTAAGTGAAGAATATGATATTGTAATTTAATACTAATAAGAAATTTTGTCATGTTCCTTTTTTTTGTGTGAAACCTTTAGGTAGTGACGGTAAGGGTGACAATAGGACCCCTGCGGTGATGACAGTGTGGAGGTAACGATGGTAGTGGTGCTCGTGACTGGATAGGTATGGTGGATGACTGTGAAATGCGGGTGAGGTTGCTACGTAATGACGGACACTAGAGTGCACGTGCTGCATTGGCAAGGCAGGGTGGTTGTGGCTTGTCAGCTAGGGCGATGGTGTGGATTAAGGAGACAATGGAGGGTCTATGGTGATGGCAGCCATGGTGCAATGGTGGGTATACAATGGTGCGATAGTGGTGTGATGTGTGGCAGCGATAGTGGTAGAGGAGAGATGACTGTAGTAGTGGTGGCGACGTTGAGAATGTAAAAAAGAAATTGATAGTAGATTTTGATCTTAAAGGAGGAATCAAGTTTGCTCTGATATCAATTGATGTAGGATAACAAACGAGAATAGAACTACAATTCGATCTAAGATAATGAAAATGGATTACAATCTAATCGTCAAGGTAATCAATTAGATTCTTAAACGAGAGAAACTCCAATCTTTACTCAAGAATATCAAATATCAATAATTTCAAATCATCATCAAAACTATCTGACAATATGAGGTAAGTTCGCTTATATAGGATATTTAATTATAAATTCAAATAAAAGTTATAACTAATCCTACAACTAAATAGCAAGATAAAATAACTAATTATCTCAATACCATCCTCATCAATTCTTCCTTTCCTGTTTTGAAAATGTTTTGTAGCCAAGTCTATGCTCGATGTGCATATCAATATGCTTCCTTACCAATAGAGGAAGCAAGAACAATGTGCACATAACCTTAGAGTAAATAGATACTCATTTACCCATATAGCCTAAATCCATCTCTAAAACTAAATATTGTCACTAACATCATTATTTTTTTTCCTCCAAAAAATAAGGAAGCAAGAACAGTGCATAAAACTTCAATTTTATGAAACTTGGCAAGAGCAACTTTGTACTTCTTTGTAGGGAAGAGATGATCTGTTCAATTAATTTTATATAACAACCTATAAATTAGTCACATCTAAACCATGCCATCTGACAGAAATTAAGGCAATACTTTCAATCCTACCAAAACATAATACCAAGCCAAATCGTGGCAACAAGTTTGAAAAGTGTTTTCTACATTGAAATTTCATTATAAAAATGTAGATATATAATTTTTTTCTGACATGAACACCTTCAAATAAGTTATACTTGTTTGATTTTTTAATTGAATTTGGGCTTTACATCTTCAGCTTGGACCTCTTAGATGTTGGCCTGGTGGTTTGTGTTTATCAAGGTCAATTGGAGATATGGATGTTGGCGAGTTCGTTGTTCCTGTTCCTCATGTTAAGCAAGTGAAGGTTTGTTAGGTGTTTATATATAATTTATATGCGGCATCAATGCTATATATTATTATGTATTTTTTTAAAGATTTGCATTCTTAATACTAGTGGAATGCACATGCAATACTGCACATTCAAGTATTTAGTTGTCTGATAAAAAAGAACTACTTCATGAATACCATTAGTTCTAGAAAAAAAATTAAATTAGTAGCATGTTAATTTTTTAGGAATATAGTGAAGAGTAAGCTTTTGATCCACAGTTATGCAATTGCATGCATTATTTAGATGCAAAATGTGTTTTCAGAAATTTAAGAATATATTTAAAAAATGAAATTTAATTTTCATGAAAAGTTGAGATAATGGAGGACAGAGTGGGTGTGAGAGGATGTGTTAGTCATTTATTAACGAAAAAAAATCCATGTATCAAGAAAAATACAACTTTGAAGTAAAAATAAAAAATAGATAAAAATCAGAAGATATATAAAAAAGATTTAAATTGATCAAAATATGCTGAAAGTAACAAAAGCATTTTTTTTCTTGAATCATAAATTTAATAACATTAAGCAAATCAAGAACAAACAAACTTGAATAAGATAACCTGTAGAATCCTCTTGAAACATTCAAAATGTAAAGAGCATTCCAATAAAAAAAATAGCATATGGCAACATGGGTCATACCTCACCACTCCATTAATATGAAACTCGTAGACTTGTATGTTTACCTGTAGAACATAAAAACACATAAATATGATTCATGGCAAAACCCACTTGATATGTAGACACTAATAAAATTTAGCAAAAGACCAACCAAGTTAAAGGAAAAATAAAATTTTATTTTTTACAGTGCATGCTTTCAATTAAGACATGCCCATGACAAATCACATCTAAATAATCTTGAGCCAATTTTCAGGTAATCAGGTTCATGTTTTGTTCTTGTAAACACTTTGTGGTTTAATTTCTTTCCTACTCTTCTCCTACACCACCACCATTGTCAGCAATGGAAGCCAATGTATGTTGCGTTTTTTCTCTGAAAATTTCAAACAAATGTTTAAGAGGTGTCCTTACAAGTATTACAAGCTTAATTGCCAATTAAGTGTAAGAACATCTACTGTTTAATAGTAGGCATTTCTCCTGAAGGCAAAGCTTGTACGCTCGACATTAGTTTTTAACTTTCTAAATATGGATTATTTACTTCATTTTAATGGGGTTCTCCAATTATTTTTCTTATCTCTGTTGTTTTTCCGATCACTTCAGCTTTCTAGTGCTGGAGGTCGACTTATCATTTCTAGTGATGGTGTATGGGATGCTTTGACTGCTGAAGTGGCTCTAAATTGTTCTCAGGGAAGTCCACCAGATGCTGCAGCCATTCAGATTGTTAAAGTATTCTGTCCCATTGAATATTTCATATCTATAGTTTCTATATTCTGTCACTTTATCTGATTATGTATATGGCTATATGCCACCACATGTTTTGTTTCCAGGAAGCTATCCAGGCAAAAGGATTACAAGATGACACTACTTGTATTGTGGTTGATATCTTACCACATGAAAAGATAAGCCCTCCGGCTCCAACACAAAAAAAACAGGGAATAGGTGTCCTGAAGTCAATGTTCCGCAGAAAATCCTCTGAGTCGTCTTCCCATTCCTATTCAGAATATGATGAGCCCGATGAGGTGGAAGAAATATTTGATGAAGGATCTGCTATGCTTGCTGAAAGGTTTGTTGTTCACCTTTTTTCCCTTTAGGTGGAATTCACTCCTCCCCCTCCTTCCCCCCCCCCCCCCCCACAATTTTAATTGATGCATGTGTTGGATTTCAAAGAAAAATCTTAATCACATAAAGAAGGGTATTTGACAAAATCCTTTAGATGGGTTGTTGCACCAATTAATTTGTTGGTTAAATTTTGCAACAAATTTTTTTTTTTCAAATTTAAAATCAGCATTCTTCCCTCTTTATTTACAATTATTCTAACTGTAAGGAAATCTGAAATTAATTCCTTGATAGTTTAATTCATCAGTTAAATGGTCTATTAACTTTGTAAGACTTTTAATGCTTCCCCTCTTGTCATAGGCTTACCTAATGGAATTTGACCAGTAGTTAGTGTCTTCTACTCTTTTTCTTTTTGATCTTGAGTCGATTCGCAGTGCTTTCAGTATATCAGGTAATAGTACACCTTATGGCTTAGGAGTTCAATAGATAATTATAATTGTGTCCTTGATCTACTGGTAATGAAATATACTATGTGGATTTATGTGCCTATAGCTCTTTTCTTTGATTGTGTAACCCAGGGAGAAAATTTGAGGATTGCTTAACAATAGGCTATCTGCTAGTTGTTTTCCGGGAGAGATGAGGAGTTTTCATCATTTTATTGTCGCTTACTGGCTTTGCCTAAGTATCTTGATACTGATTGTTAGAAGGCTAGTGTCATTTTGTAAGAGTTTTTAGACTTTGTCAAACTGTTGAATCATAAAAGGATCTTCAAGACTGGCCTTAGATTTTGTTAGCGTTTGGATGGGCTCTTCAGAAGCTAGCTGCTGCTGAGAATTGCTTCTACACAGAAGCTTGGCTTGCTTGCTTCTCTGTTGAAGAGGGCAACTTTGCTGCTTATGCTTAGGTGTAGAAGCACTTCTTCCTGTGATTGTTTGGTTCAACTTCCTTGAAAAATCAATTTGTTCCAGAAGACAAACCAGAGAAGTTGAACCAATTTCTATCTCACATGAATGTTACGATTTTAAGGGGTACCTGATAGGTAAATGTTGACATGCATATTTGGTGGAAAGGTATATGCTTTGAGATTCTTGGTCCATTCATTCGCAGGGTATAAATTGACTGACATGATTAATATGAGTCGTATTATAGGTTGTCTACCTGAGTTAGGGATGCAGTTTATTTATATTTTTTAGTTAGTTGTATTGTTAGACTTTCCTATTTGCATAAAAAGTTTCTACATGAATAAAGATGACTAATATCCAGAGTTAGTTGTATTGTCACATGAAACAACTTTCTATATGGTTAGCCAACAACAGAATGAATAAAGACTACTAATTTCTTGCAGGTTAGAAACATGCTATCCCATAAGCAACATGTTCAAGCTGTTCGTGTGCGCTGTTTGCCAGGTGGAGATGAAACCTGGAGAAGGTATTTCTATACATTCTACTTCAACACAAAATGGACGATCGTGTTCACGCAATGGACCATTTCTTTGCCCAAGCTGCAATGAAAAGAAGGAAGCCATGGAAGGGAAAGGTGGATCCAGAGGTATACTTATTGAGTTTGTTTGTCATTTGACACAGCATAGCATCTACCTCATAGTTGTATCTTACTGATAGCTGATCTTCTTTAAATCCAGATGCTGCACATAGACGCAACAGTGATAGTGAGTGATCAATGTTAACTGCTTGCCTGGTTCTACTTTTGTATCATGGTGATTACACTTGCACAGTTGTTGAAACTGGCCAATGAAGCAAACAGCTAGCCCCACTATTATACACTTTCCAGATAGATAACGCTGAGTTTCAGTACCAGCTAAGCTTTATGTTCCCAAACCAAATGCTTGCAGTGACTTTCTCTTATTGCTGATGATTCTACATTTCTGATGTCTTCTGAAAACCAAGCAGTCTTCATAAAAAATGAAGCTTTATTCTTCTGGGAGGCGGAAGGACTGATAATTAATTCTGCAAAGCCAAGGAAATGATAATTTAGTGCATGCTAATGTACCGAAAAAACCCTGAACCTCTATTTCTGGGTTCACTATTATGCAGTTGATTTATTTTGTTCAGATGAGATCACGTGGAAGCCTTCACTGTAAAACAATGACCACAATTTTTATTTTTTCCACTATAAACACATGCGAAATTGTTGTTGCAGCTAATCCAATTTGTTAGCTGATTCATGTTCAATTGGTAATGAAAATTCTTGGTTAATCAGCTAATTTCACCAGCTTTGAAAGAAATCAGTTTATGTTTAGCTGATACAATCCATTCTGCTTCTATTTGAGAGAGGTGCTGTAGACGAATTTCTCAGGCATATCTTTATAGAATTCCTGCTACAAACGGCCCATTTTGCTTGGCATGCCTGCTGACTGCTGAGTGCTGCCGCTACTTTCACTAGATATGAAGTTCTTCACTTGTTCTGCATCGAAGCCTGTGCTGATTTTTTGGTGTGTTTTTTTTTCAGCAGATTTAATTTTTCATGAAACTGTGAATAGTATTCGTTGTGCGATGGCATTATGATGCCAATATACACCATAGAAGAAATTTGGCCCAGTTCTAAATTCTGTTCGTGCAAACAGTTGCTTTTGGCCCTGCTGCAGTTACTTGACTCCGAAAAGATTGATAGGGACATGTTCGCCCCCTCTTAGGCTGGGTCTCCGGCTGTTTAGGTCTGGGACTTTGCTGCTTATCCTACTTTGGGCGAACCTTGTTATCTGATGCTGATCGAGTTGTGAACTCATAACAAGCGTTTATGAATGATATGGTTTAATTTCCCTAAAAAAGGACTACACTATTAGTGCTGGCTGCTGATGAGTATCAATCAGCATGGAGTGCACGAAATGATACTGAACAATAAGTGGAATTAGCACAGTAGTTTTTCTTTTTCCGGTCTTCCGGACTCGTGTTTAGACTTTAGATGACTGAATGGCTGATTTCTCATTAGTCCAGATCCTTTGCCCAAATCAATGTAAAAGAAGCCTTTACATTTGTAGATAAAATTGTAGTGCAAAAGATATCTTTCTAGTTGTATAAAGGAAAATTTTGAAGTTGTGAGCCAATGTGCTGTGCCGTGTGAGCAAAGTGAAAAGGACAGAAACTGGGAAAGGAGAGTTAGCAGTTAGAGCACATAGAATAGCTTAGCAAATGGATGGAAGTATTCAACACATGATCAAGGCAGCATTTAACCTCAAAGATGCTCTTTCTAATATAATGATATATAATCTAGTTCCCTGGATTTCTGCTAAGCAAATTGGAGACCAACAAGCAGATAGAAACTTTTGCGTATCCAAAGTATCATCTCCCGATCTAAACTTCTTTGACCACATGTGAATAGTAGCTAGATTGACACATCTGCACCCAAGGTCATGTGACTGACAGCCACATATTTGGGTTGAACATGCCTCTTCCAAGCTTTATTCCCGTATAGTCAAAATCCTCAATAACAAGAGACCCACTATTTTATTGTGAGGTTAAATAAACAGGACGGTAAGGACAATTATGGCGAGTCACAGAGAGCATATGTGTTTTAAAAATGAAAAGTTCCGTCGACTCTTCAAGATATATATTCTAAACTGCCAAACTATCTTTCAGATTCCTTTTAATGTAGTCGTAGTTCTTCAGTTCATCAATTTATGTAGCAACAAAGTATATATGACGTTGTCTTAGGCAACCATCTACAAGCTCATATAGATCGATTAAGACATTAACTGAATTTGCATAAACTATGGTTGATGGTCGATTTTTGGAACTTCGTGCTATCCTTTTTTGCGTTTCTTCCATGCATCATATATAACTTGATACAGCACAAGGAGTTAACAAGTAAACTTTTTTTTTAGATAAACACAAAACTTAAAAGATAGAGAAATGCTGATCACGTGATCGCATGTTTCTTGATGCCTCTACAAACTATTCCATTACAGTCCTTAGCACATTTCCTAATTTTGTAAGTCAGTTATGATATCATTTTTTAGTCTTTCTGTTGTTATTAAGTAAGAAAATAAATAAATAAATAATAAGGCATGGGGAGCTTGGGAGATCTGGGTGGATCACATGCACTGAGATGTTTTTTTTGATAGGGTGGTTTGGTTATGTGCACTGAGATGTTTGGCATTGCCAGTTCATGCTTGCTAGTTGGTAACATGTCAGTCAAAGTTGGGTCAACAATCAACACACATCTTTCCACTATTTTGCTAGCGAAATTAATCAAACTAACATCTTCATCTTTTGAAGCTTCAAACAAAAAAAAAAAGAATTCATTACTTCAGGATGTCATTAATATACAGCGCTGTCTGCATAGTATTCTGTCAGTAAGAAAATAAAAGCATGGATGAGTGATATCTTATGGCCCAATTCATTACTTCAGGACGAATTTGTGGCATCCCACAGCTCTGAGCTGTGTTGTGGTTGGCTTTTCAATCTCTACGTAATAAACAGGAAAGGATAATTATTATAAACTCCATATATGGAGGCCGATCGCCTGATCTACGTCGGATTGTCGGTCCTCCACTGCACGTAGAAGGAGAAACAACTGAAAATACTGAACTGTCAACTTCTCCTTTGCAGATGGGGTAGATCATTGGATGTCGTTTCTTCAATACAACCAGACACAAACACGATATGTAAATTGCAAGCACAGGCAGTACTATGTGTTGGGATGTAAGCGTAGACAACAGCAAAAGGTTACTTGACAAATTAATCAACAAATGCCGGTAAATATACCAGAGCTACATTTTCTAGCAAGCTAGAGGT
>JAMKQA010001860.1:0-25666 GCA_024699735.1 Posidonia australis | reverse complement strand
TGAAGATCAAGTGGTGGAAGTCATAGCCTGCAATACTATTGGAGCACTCAAAGTGGGCCTACTGATGGGCGATTTCAACACATACTCTCAACTATATGACAGAGCCACAAGTGTCCTTCACAACAAGAAGGACATACATTTCCTGGAGTATGAAGAAAAAGGCAAGAAGAAGTCCCCTGGCGATGCGCTCGAAAGCATTACAAGTGACATGGCCCAGGTCTCCATCCAACATGAATAGAGAGGATCGCTAGTCCAACACTAGGGGCAGTTTGTGTAGTCAGTGCAATATCAGAACTAGCTTGTCTAACCACAACCCCAACAATATCAATATCAGCAACCTCCCACTCACCAAGTGTACGCCCAACAAGGGCAACAGCAGAGGCAACAACAAGGGCAACAACAGAATCAAGGGAACCATCAGGCCATCCGTCCACCATAGAGCTACCACAAAGCCAATGAGCAAGACCAAGAGCCACTCCCATGCACTAAACGCTCTCTGCCAGCACCCTCAAGTCGACCATGCGAGAGTCAATCCTACTCTAAAGCCTCCGGATGCAACAGTGAAGTCCACCAAGGACATGCATAAGTACCATGGTCAAGAAGACGATAATGGCCATATTCTGAGAAAAAATGAAAGCCTGATGCAGTTATCACATGGTAGCAGAGCCACCAGGGGTACATCTGAAGAGCTGAGTCGAGATCGGTCCCACTGTGACCCGGACAAAGCAACAACTAGGCGCAAATCAAAGGAAAAGCACCAAGATGCGCTTATGTCAACAATCCCATGCTCAACGCCAAGGGTAGCTCCTACAGCCGTCCCACAGGTATACCCCTTCATCTGGGGAGGGAGATAAGAGCCTCGACCGAGCCCGATTAGGGGCAAGGTCACTATTCATTGCAAAAATATGTAAAAAAAACATTTAATTTCCTTCTCGCTTGAACATTTCCTTTTATTTATCTTTGTTATTTTGTATGCTAGGATAGCAACAATAGAAAACAATAATAAGGATGATTGATGAGTGTAAGTCATGCACCTGACCACTTAACCCATTAAGCAAAACTACCATCATATTACCCACGATTTTCCTAAGCAGAGGGTGTAACACCTAGGGAAGATCCACCCAATGGTTAGGATGACCTGAGATCTCCTTAGAACCATGGAAATTACTCGTACTCTAGAAGTACAACCTTCAATCACCATGCTAAAAGCCTAAAAAGGACTCAAGACCTAGTACCAGCTAAGGAAGAAAGTTATCTCCTACATAGAAAAGAAGCTGAGCAACTAAGGTAACCTTAACATTAGTCCTACCTTCACATACAATTGCATGGGGAGATAAGAGCAAAGCAAGCTCAGAGCCTAGGCATATCATAAAAGTCGCTAGCCTTGTATTACGTGGCCTCCTAGCATAAGTTCAAAAAGGTAGTGATGGAGGAGCGCATCAAAACCAAACAACTTAGAAAGCGCCTAAAAGAGGAGAGAGCCTGAAAAGTTGGGTACGCTGTCATAGCATAAGTCCGAGAAAGCAGTGATGGGTGGGTACTCATCATGGCGTGAAACAACTAACGAATAAGTAGATGTGTCGTCATAGCATAAGTCTGAGAAAGTAGTGACGTGCAGGCATTTACTGGAAAATAACCTAAGAAGGGGAACACCAAAAGAAAAGAAAAGAAAAGAAGAAAAAAAATGAAAGCCAAAATCCTTAGGTTAGCTATAGGCACATTAGAGCCAACCACCGATGAGCGGTACAAAAGCTATAACTGATGCCGAGAGTCTGTTGAATCTTAAGTCTCCCCCACTCTTCCACTCATAAGTAAGGGGCAGGAAAATCCTAGAAACTCAGGGACCAAGTAAATAAGGGTGATAATCATCAACTAAAGCTAATACGAGGTCCTAAGTCCTCAAAAGGTCAAGGTATGATAAAAGAAACGATTGTCTCACCTTGGATAATATAAGACAATAATGCTAAATGCATAAGAGGGAGGGTTGTGGCTGCACATATCATCATTAATAAAAAAATTAGAAAAAGCAAAAAAAAATCATAAAATTCAAAAAAAAATTAGAAAATTCAAAAACCCAAAAAAATAATAAGTAATGCCATACACTTACCTACAAGTGAAAACATAGTAAGTAAGGAAACTAGAAGTGGTCTAGTTGGTGATGCAATAATTAATCCACCCGATTTTGGAGTTAAACATCCTACTCAAGCGTGCCTTCATGGCTTGGGTGCATTTTGCCTTACAAAGACATTGCCCCACAATGATCTTGGGAGCATCTACAAAGATGACTCACCATCAGCGTCCATTGGGTTTCAGTTTTCCATCTCCCAGCCAAGGCCAAGACTAATTCCCTCCACCTAGTCTTAAGTATGGAGGAGTAAAAGGATAGCATTACATTATTTTCCCTAGGCAACTTAGCCAACTCCTTTAACATAGGGAAAGGTACACCTTTGATTATTAGTGCAGGTTTCATCCACACCACGTGTTAGTACATCAAGTCGCACCATGGCACTACATCAAGTCCCACCATGGAGGTATACAAAGTCCCACCGAGAATGGACTCCCACCTTTGGAGTCCCAACTATATATGCAGACACGCTACTTCGACTAAGAGGTAAAACTTCGATTTGGCAAAGGAAGGGTTCACTCCCTCACCCGATTCTTTATTTACAGAACTTCTTTACTTACCAAGTCAAGTTGTGGGATGACGCTCCTTTCCTAAGAATACTAGTCATGCTCAAAGACGAAAAACACTTGACCACAACAAATTGCATCATGCATTTTGCATATGGCTATATGATTAGGGACCACCCGTACCTCATCGACCTAACCTACCATATGGATCATTCAATGCATCGAATGATTGACCTTGCATTTGCATTGTTGTTTGCTTGGATCATGCATCCATGCATTTAGGACTCATGCATTGGAAGTGGAGTGCTGAAGGAGTAATGTTCTTCAAGTGTGGTAGAAACCCTTAAAACCTATGATCCTCCTAAAGCTCAATCAAGCTATCCAATCTCATTATTCCAATCCAAGCAAACTTTCAAACAAGTAGCCACAAACATTTATCAACTTTTAATTAGCTTTTCCTTTTTGACCAACGATCAGGTAATTTCTCCACGATCATCTTAGTTTCTACCCGTTGAAGTGTCACTCTACATGGTTGACATGGTCTCGACACCGACTGCGACATATAGCCCCGACTTGACCCCTCTATGCCTAAGCCTTCAATATGACGGCATCTTTAGCTTCCTTTTTTTCTTTTCGATCGGCGAACGAGTAATTTTACCACGGTCATCTTAGTTTCTACCCCGTTGAAGTGTTACTCTACATGGTTGATTGGTCTCGACACTGGCTACAACACATAGCCCCAGCCTGACCCCTTCATGTTTGAGCCTTCAATATGATGGCAATCCTTTAGTTTAATCGAACCACTTGGTTTTGCAACCATGTCTCGAAATCAAGTCAGTTCATCCTTTCATCTTTTGGCTATGCGACCATGTCCCGAAACCAATAGGTGTAGACCTTTTTTTTGGAATCTGTGGTGGATCATTTGAGAGTGACCTCCCTTTATCAAGAAATGTTCAATGGGGATATCATTCTTACCTTGGAGTCAATCTAGTTCCAAGATCAACTCCACGGAGGGGCATCTGTAGATATTCCATTTTCGCATTGCCTAGGGTTCACCTAGGATAGATCATGTGGCTAAGGAGCTCTAACCTTCTTCCAGATTTTTCAGTGGAATTTTTATGTTTTTCTGAGTTTTTAATGCATCTCTGTGG
This sequence comes from Posidonia australis, assembly GCA_024699735.1. Lineage (NCBI taxonomy): Eukaryota > Viridiplantae > Streptophyta > Magnoliopsida > Alismatales > Posidoniaceae > Posidonia > Posidonia australis. The sequence goes on along the minus strand of JAMKQA010001860.1, from coordinate 21,884 downwards.
AATAAAATAAAAAACAAAGGGAAAAATGCAAAAAGAATTAGAAAGTTGCCATCTTTAAAGGCGACAAGACTGGTTACCACATTGAGAGACAACAATACTAGTTGCCACATTGAGTGGCAACAAGAACAAGTCTAGTTGCCAAGTAAAGAGGCAACAAGAACAAGTCTAGTTGCCAAGTAAAGAGGCAACAAGTCTCGTTGCCACATGAACAGGTGACTAAAATCTTGGACATCTTTCTCCACATATTTTGTCATCTTGGGCTTTAATATAATATTTGAGATATTTATAAATGTTATTACGATTTTTCCTATAATTATTATAATTTCTATAATTTTCTAACATTTAAATATCTATGTGTATCATATAAATCATTATAAATGCTAAATAATTCCAGAAAATTATTGAAATTCAGAGGACTTGATAATTACGGCTACTTATCTTTATTTTTACCAAAAATGAGATTTTATGATAAGTTATCACATTTTAATGTTATAGCTTATATTTAATTCAAGATAATGCTAAGAAATAAAGATAAAATCTAAAATATCTAAATGATTGTCAATCTATTTTAAATCAAATACATGATTGATTTTAATGGAGTTTTCTCATAATTATTAAAGATTTGATTTTCAAATCTAATTTACTTAACATTTTAAGTGGATTTTGAATTTGGAAATTAATTTAAAATATCTTTCAATTACAAAGATGATTTTTCAAAATTGATTTGGTCAATGTTTGATAATATATTCGTAATGGATATTTTGAGATCTTAATTTTCAAATTTATGCCTTTTTGGTAACTCGTTGTCATATCAACAGATGACAAGCTGACATGGCAGATTTTTTACCATTCAACTGTTGATTCACCGCATGCACTGAATCCAGAATCTTCAAACTAGTCACCTATACTGCCGGTGACTCAGAGATTCTGTTGCCTGTACTATAGGCGACGAGATCCATAAAGTATTTTTTGCCATGTTTTGTGAATTTAATCCTGACCCTTGATCTATATCTCATCATTAACGAGATCCCCAACCCCTAAACTCTACAAATAGACCCCCTAGGTTTTCAACCCAGAGGAGGCACTTCAAACTTTCTAAGGAGCCACTAAAAATCCTAGAAAGCTTGAGAGAAAGAGAGAGAGAGAGAACTTTCCAACCCCTCCTTCATGTCCAATCCTATTGTCAAATAGATCCACTAGAGATCGTTTTGTTCAAGCCAAAGTGCACCTTTAGAGCTCCGTAAACCGGCCTCCACTTTCTCCAACCCCCACATCAAGGTGCCAAGGGTGAAGGGAGTATCCTACTTTTTTTTCATTATTTCATCATAAAAAAACTTGCAATCATATAATTGCCCATAACATGTGCATGCGGTGAACAACTCCCTGGTTAGTATTTAGCTGCATATTTATGTTTTCTATTGTTTGTTTTGTTACTCTTACTATACCTAGTATGATCTAGATTTTCTTTGTTTTTCTTGTTTGTTTTGAAGGGAAGGAAAACTACATATGCACAAGGACGCTGCTGGGCAGCATCCTGCCACTGACCTAGTGAATCAAGAACCTACACAACCACAACCACTGAATCTCCCGTAGGCGTCCTGTCAATCAACTTCAGTAATGGACAAGTGGCAATCACAAAGCTTATCAAAGTATGTGGAGCAATGACGACCTTCTACAACACCTCCATTTCCCCATCCACAGTACCAACCCACGTGACCTTTATGCAGGCCAAAGTGCGAGTTGGGTTTTTACAAACCATTCAGAAACCCAAAATATGATGAATGGAAATTGCCCGAAATGGGAGCCTCTAATCGACCCATTTTCGACACTTTAAAAACCATACAAAATAAATAAAATCGAAGGGTTCTGAGTCTTCTACCATTTGAGACAAGAATCACTAAAAACAACAAGGTATAACTTGAATTATTAAAATCCAAAGCATCAAGGGTCATTGTAATGGCACCATAGCAAAAACCTTTGAAAATCATTCAAAAATCATCAATAACTCTCTAAAAATTCAAGGATTACTTCTATTCATCTAGAAACTACCTAATCTATGGATATTCCATGAATTTGATTCGAATTGATGAAGAGAAGAAGGTGTGGGACGTGTACACAATGCGTTCTTGGTGGACCTCCTTCTCTAATGAGCTTGAGCTTTCTGGCGATCCCCTCTCCCTCTCTCAATTTTCCCCTGCCCGACACTAGCCCTCCTCCTCTCATTTATTTCCTTCATTCTTTTATCTGTTAATCACTTCCTCAACATAGAAACATGGAAGACACTATGCATACTTGAAAGTTCTATAGGCAAATCCAACTTGTATGCCACTTCACCAATCCTTTTGGAAATTTGGTAGGGTCCATTGTAGTAAGGAATCAACTTCCCTTGTTTTCCAAATCTCGCTACTCCTTTGGTTGGTGATACCTTTAAGAAAACGAAGTCTCCTACTTCGAATTCCAAAGATCTCCGCCTCCTATCAGCATAGCTCTTCTAGCGGCTTTATGTAGTTACCAACCATTTCTAGATGAGGTTCACTTTGTTTTCATACTGCTACATAATCTCTTGGCTCACGAGCTATCAGTCACCTACTTCGCTCCAATAGGTAGGTGTTTTGCAGAGTCTACCATACAGAACCTCATATGATGTCAACCCAATGCTGGAGTGATAACTAGTATTATAAGCGAATTCAATCAGTGATAGATGATCTTCCCAACTTCCTCCAAAGTCCAAGGCATAGGCCCTTGTAACATCTCGAACCTTAACCTTCTTACTTAATAATAATTAATGATTAAGTTATTTTTGGTGAAGGTTACTCACTTTGGTGTGTCGTGACCTGTGGTAGTGCGGGGTTGAAGATGGATTGATGCAAGAGACCATAGAACCACCGAGATCCCAATTCGTGAGTTATTTCATGAATAATGGGTGTTTGAAGTTTTTCATCTTTCACTAGGGGTGTTTGTCCAAAATTTGTGTGAAAAATTTAGTAAAGAATTGGCTATGTAGGAGGAGAGAAGCTATAGGTGCAAGGTGTAGCTTTCCTGTGTTGAAAAAGAAAAGAAAGAGAAGAAGAAAACAAAAGAAAGAAAGGAAGAAGAAAAGAAGGGGAAGAGAATCACTGCTTTTGTCGTTGCCATCCGTGTCGCTGGCATCCCATCCCTGTCAACACTGCCACCAATCCCATACTATCGCCACATGTTGGAGAAAGAAAAGAAGAGGATAAGGTAGAACAAAGATGGGAGAAGAAGAAGAGGGAGAGTGTCGAAAGAGAGAAAAGAAGAGAGGGAGAGAGAGAGGCTATCACCGTCGGTCCACCGCTGCTGCCAAGTCGCCGTCGTCACTTTCCTTAAGATGTCAAAGGAGGTAAAGGGACCGTCAAAGGGGAATGGGGTCGCTGGAAACCCATCAGCGGTACATGTTCCATTTCCGTTGTTTCCCTCTTTATTTTAAGTTCAAATTTTTGATGAATAATGAGATTTTAAGCTAAATGCATGGCAATGAGTAATGTAGCTTAGATTTGAGGATTGTCATGCTTCCAAAGATTTTTCTTGGAAGTATTTGTGGATTTTGATGAGTTTTCAAAAGTTTAGCCACAGTGATTTGGAATGAGTTCTCTGGCTTTTGATTTTTATATCTCATGCAATGCTTAATGGTTTTTGATGAAATTTGTCCTAAATGAAAGTAGACTTGGGATGCTAAGATTGAGTATTTTTGTAGGATTTGTAGTACCCCTAGGAATGGGTATACCCAAGGCTCCCATTCCAGGTAATTCGGTTTCAGGGTTGATAGTCAATTTTTAGAAAAAAAACGATTGGTTCGACATACCAATGTAATTCAATATGACGAATCAGGATTTTTGACATACCATTCAGTTTTGATATGCTGATTTGGCTGTCAGATTTACCATGATTCCCTGGGTCGGTATACCAAATGGGTTCGGTATATCGATTTGTATCTCTGGCTTGGAACCAAAGTGTCGGTTTGATCGACTAAAGGATTTTGATCTGTCGAACCAAGTCTTGAATTTATTTTTTAAAATATTTTAAGTGTTGATTATATATATATATATATATATATATATATATATATATATTAATCTTGGAGAACTAATTAAAATGATATAATAACAATTAGGATAATCATTAGAATGGTTTAGGGATTGCCTAAAAAGAATTAATAAGATTCCACTTGAGACGTAGAGGTCATAAAAAATGATATGACATAAAAGTACTAAGTCTCCTCCCCAATGATTTAGAATGAACAATAAGGATAATGATGTAGTCCCTAGGTTTAGAGTTGTTTGATTTTTGTTGGGGTGCACTGAAAGACTCATTTAATGGCAATGCCTTGTGGTGTTGAGCACTGATCTGACTGTACACCCAAGGGACACGAGCCAATAGGTGTCTTATGCCTCAACACCAGAACATAGAGTTCTAGTTGAGATTTGTGTTAGTGTCCAGTCTCGGAAGCTAAGTGGAACTTCGAGATTGTTGCCTTGGTTTTGGTGTGACTGTTTGAGCCTGATAAAAGAGTTATCAAGGCTTGTTTTTGACTTATGACTTCTGGTTTCTAGTTTTCATGCGACTTTGGCCACAAATTTCTATGGCATTTCTAGAAAGACATTCAAATAATTTAGAAAAGGATTTGAAAAGGATTTTGGAACAAAAAGAATCGTATTGCTTTCAAAGGTTTAAATGATTTGTCATGAGAGCCATTGAGGATTTTGGGAATGGTTTTCCAAAAAGATTTTAAAGTGTATCTTCGAATTAGTGGTTTCCATGATATTTTGAGATGATTTCGGAAATGGTTGAAAATGATTTCCAAAAGAATTTGGAAAAGACAAGCAAAGTTTGCAAAAGATTTTGAAAGATTTTCCACAACTTTATGTTTACTCGGGTTAAGAGACCGACGGGGCATGTTGCAAGGACTAGAGGGTGTGACGACATCCTTGGGTTGTTGAGTACATTACCTAGGGTGAGGCCAAAGACCTAGAGGCTAAGGTAAGTGTTTGTTGGATCTTAAAGGTTTGATACTCCTAGATTGTTGTTCATGAGGCCAAGGCTGAGGTCCACAAGTTGAGGATCAGTTGTTTAGAGGTATGATACTCCGCTTGTTCCAGGTGTCGAAGACCCCCGGTACTGATTATACATAAAGGTACCATAGCAACGAGCCCAGGGGGTTTGAATCCTTTGTGTAGCTAGATGTGACACCCTAGTTAGTACAGATACCAAGACTTGAGACTATTTGGTGCTGACAGGGCCTATGGTTGAAGTCCTTAGGTGTCCAAGCACACAGGAGCGTCATAAGGGACGCATCCCCGTGCATGTTGAGAATGAAACCTGTGTGGTTAGTATAGTGAGGCCCATTGGTCGAGGTAGTGGTATGCCCTACATGGGGACTCGCACCGCGTTGTACAGACATCGTTGGTCGTGCTTCGATGGACTGCTTGTAGTCAGGTATCAGTTGCTTGGCGTCAAACAACATGACACATCAAAGAGGCCTCATGGCCAGTGCTTGTTGAGACTTTGTGATTTTCGCTTATAAGTGATGTTGTTTATTTCCACCCATGAGTGGCATTGAGCTATTTGAGCCCAAGACGGGCATTGAGTTACTTGGGCCCATAAGGGGCACTGACTTGGTTGTGCCCGTAGGTGGCGTAGTAGTTTTCAGAGAAATGGGATTGTGCCAATTTTTTTGATATGATTGGTTTGTTTGAATGAGCAAAGGCTCGGTGCTAGAGTGACACTCGCCCGTGGTTGTAGACTTGATTTGGCAAGAATGGCCATTTTAAGTAATACATAAAAGTCTTGAAAATCATGCATATAATTTGAAAGAAAGAAAATGGTTTTGAAAGATATGAGTGTGATTTTGAAAAAAATGGTTTTTAAAAGCATGATTTCCAAAGATTTGTTGTTTATTGGGCAAAAAGGTATTGCCTCGTGGTTGTGTACGATACCCAGGAGAGATGCCCGAGTAGTGTGTGCTTTAGTAGGGTATGTGTTGGATAACCTTTCAATGGTCACTCACATGTGTTTGTTTGATATTTTTCGCAGGTACAGGATAAGATTAAGAGTTTGTTAGTATGCTCGGAGCTAGAGCCAGGTGACCACACATCACGGGATCTGGGTATGTAAGTAGTTAAATTTATTTCAGTTATTAGTGCTTAAATTTTATATTGTTCCATATTGGATTTAGTTTAAAATTAATGTGATTAATTAATAAAAAAAGTGTAGCTAGAAATTTGAGGTCACGACTTGGAGTGGGTCGTGATAGCCCTCAACATATCCTCCAATGTCTGAATAGCCCTTTCATTCTGATCGTCTGTTTGAGGGTGGAAGGAGATGCTAAAGTTCAAAACAATGCTCAACGCCTCCTGCAACGCTCATCAAAACCTTGATGTAAACCAGGTGTTTTTGTCAAACCATGTGTCGGTATTCTAGGCAACTCCTCCGGAAAAGCATCCAGGTACTCTTGAACAATTGCTATATCATGTATCCTTAGAGTAGGCGAGGACGACACTGTCACACTGGCCAAATATCCCACATTGCCCCTTGCCAGAGAGTGGTAATCCTTTATTGCGAATATTACCTTCTTTAATTCTCCCGATCTGACTCCTTATATCATGCACCATCCTTGGTGTAATGCCCCGAACCGAGGTACGCTACTTAAATCATAGTATCACAAGCAATTACAATAATTACAACATTATCTCAAAAACTATAACTAACTACGGGTCACCTCTAGGAACAATGTGCGGCTAGTGGCTCCTAAATGGCACTGGAATTGGACTACACCACCTGTACTTGAAAACCAAACAAAACACGTGTGAGTGACATCCAAGTCAGTCAGTACGCACCCCACACAGAAACCACGACAACACTACGAGAAAATACAAGCCTAGATTATTACAAGACGTAGTTTTCAAAAATCCATTCCAAAACATCACTTCTTTTTAAAACATTTGGAATCTCTATCCAAACCATGCCCTTTTTCAATAACTGATATTTTCTTTTTCAATTTATCCATCTTTAGACATTTGATGCAATATGAGAAATCCACACTCTTGACCAAATCCAACCTAAAACACCAAGCCTCACAGGACTCAAAACAAAACCATACACATTGGCTGGCAATTGGTTAAAACATGATATTTATTCATTACTAGAATCTTAAGACAATGCACAAGTCTAATTCTAGCTAAAACCACACATTTTATTTCCACTTTTCTTATTAATGTTACCTTGATCAGAGGTAACCGAACACACAAGTAATAGGTGAAGACATCATTTCCCTTACCTCCCTACACTGTCGTGGTAAAGTTCCCTGTGTGGGAGGACACCACCCCGGCCAATAGGCCTCAATTTTATTTCATATGCACGGAGATACATCTTTTCTCGACGTCCCATCGGTGACTTAAACACCTAAGTCAATACGCCCAAGCTCAGCCTATACCGTCTCAACTCGGTAACCATGGTCGTATCTGACAATTGAAATCTTATCAATTTGTCGACACCAATCCCTCGTGGCCCCATATTGGTAACCACAGTCATATCTGATAATTGATTTCATTGGAATGAGTCTTATACTCTTACTACATTATTGACACCAACCCATCATGGCTCTAAAACACATTATCTTTTACTTTTCAAACTCTGGGGTTATCTTTTCGAAATCATTACTCATTCTCTTTTCATTGCTGGAAGTCACTTCCATGTAACTTTGACGCTTCATTGGGTCCCAAACTCAAAATCACATAAAACCATGCATTCATATTCATTATTGGGTCTCATGCCCAAAAATTGCATCAAACCACTCACTTAACAATTCCTTTTCATTTTAGGGCCTCAGGCCCAAAACCATTTTCAAATTCATTTATTTAGATTCCATATTTCTTAATGACATTTACATGAGAAAAACATCATTAATACATGCTCCTTTATCCATTTAAATCCATTTATTTCCATTTTCCATACACATTTATTCATATGGGCCAGGGGCTTGATTCGACAAATTGAACCAAATTAGTATACCGAACTGGACATCAGACACTCAAAACGGTCGACCGAACTTGGGATTCGATCATCTGAAAATCTTTATTTTGGTCAACCGAATTCCCCTGAAATGGAAGATCGAACATTTTCAGTCTATCAAATTGGGGTCTGTGGTCAAAATCTGTCAGCAAAATGGTATGCCGAACCCAATTTGGCATATCAAAATGCCCGATCCTCGAATACATCCCCTTAGCCTTAAACATGTATTCGCCAGAATTGGGACCTCCGACGGACCCATCAAATGCATACCAAAAATCATACATTAAACATGGGATGTAGACCTTTGAGTCTACTTCAAAATCCCTCAAAACATTTACAAATCCATTAAGCATGTTGTTCTAAATAAAATCATAAAGGCATGAGAGTCATTTCATAACATTGTAGCATGCATTTCATTTTCTACCAAAAACTCATGAAAATTATACAACCTAACATGATCTCTACACATTCAAGTTATTCACATCATTTTCATCATTCCTACTATTTTTCCATCATTTATCATGCATTTAACACCATTTTCATGCATTTAACCTATTTTCCAAAACAAAAGGAAAAAGGAAGGGAAGGGTCATGTACCTCCTCCGATGAGCCCACGCAACTCGATGAGCTCTCCCCCTCCTCACGGTGCACCACTTGCTCTCAGTGCACCATCTCTAGCCCCTCTCTCTCTCTCTCATTGGCTCGTGCCTTTGACGCCATCCCTCCGATCCTTCTTATGCTCCTCCGCCCTAGCCGCTTCCGCGAATCCCGCCAATCAACCCCCCACCATACAGGCAACGAAGAGGATAGGTCGACACGAGCGAGTTGTGGGGAAACAGGTCGTCAGGGGAGGAAAGAAAAGGGAAGGGGAAGAGGACGGGCACAAGGTTCAAGGAGCACTGTACTCTGGTTGACTAGGATCCAATCTAGGTCCCACACACATGGCACAACACCAAAAACACAATTAGGGACCAACATTCAGCCACATAGAGAGAGAGAAACACAACAATACCAGAATATCAAATTATCCATTAGTAAACCATTTTCAAATATAACCATTAATTATATATTTTACATTTACTAGATAATTAGGCCCAGATGTCACACCTGGTTTGGACATTCTACCAACACCCTCTTCTTTGCATAGTCTATCATCGATGAATGCTGCGGCAGCCAATCCATGCTCAGTATTATATTATACTCTTGCATATCCATTATTATCAAACTGGCCTTAAAGTCTTTGTCTCCTAGCTTGACATCTACTAACCACAGGTACTTTCATGTTAGGTTGTGCTCCCCCAACAGAGTGACTATATCAAGATAGAAAGCCAACCTAGCTGGTCTATCTTCATTCTCAACCACAAACAACTCAGAGATAAAGGAGAATGAATTCCCTGGGTTGAACAATACTCGGGCCATTTGGTCATCCACAAGAAAAGAACCTAATATCATCATATTATAACCACAAACCATAATTATTATTAATAACAGTACTAGATACATTACTACATAGGGGATAACAAATCCATATTACATGACTCATTACTACTCCTTACACTCTACAACATCCCCTAAAGGACCAACATCAAGAGTAGATATGGAGAACACTCGTCCTTTAGTTGGCTGGAGAGGTGCATCCTTGACTAACTTCAGAGGACCAAGGCACTTCGTTGAATATGCCTGGTCTTCTCATAGTCGTAGCACACTACAGCTTCTAGGCCCTGTTGTCAACAAGTACACTGTGATGCCACTTGCCCCATCTGTCCACAAATGTAGTAGGATCTTATTCTCGAGCCACTGTTCAAACCAGTCTGGCTGTTTCTAGCACTCCCCTTCCTAGCAACAATACATCCTTTATCAATAGTTGAACCAGAGCACTCCATCCTTTTCTTTCCAAAGCTCCTATAACTCGAAAAGCTCAGCACCCTAGAAGTAGAAGGTCGTGGGGTGAACATCTTTCCCATCCCCTTGGGATGGTCTTCTAGGAACAGCCTATGCTTGTCCTCGTATTGAGCTACCAGGTCCACTTCATCTATCAAGGTTTGGCACCGATAACCTAGGACCTTCGATCTGAGTGTCGGGTTCAGTCCTTCCACAAACCTCTTGGCTTTGTGCTTCTCAAAGTCAAATGTCTACGCAAACTGCTTCAGTCTGGTGAAGGTCACCTCGTATTCAGCCACTATCATGCCACCTTACTTCAGGTTTCAAAAATCCCTATCCAACCTATCTCTCTCATGCTTTGGGAAATATTTTTCATAGAAGATGTCTTGGAAATCTTCCCAAGAGATCATCAGCAAGTCGGAGTTCGGGAACTTCATGCGATACGTAGCTCTCCACCACTAATCAACGTCGCCCTTGAACTGGAAGGTAGCTAGCCAAACCCATTTCTCTGATGGGCATTCCAAGTCTTCTAGGATCTTCTCCACCTCCAACAACCAAGTCTCACATTCTTCTGGCTTGCCTTGTCCATCAAAAGTTGGCACACTCAACCAACGAAATTGTTTGAGCCACAGATCCCCGTTGTTTCGTTTGAGCTGCCTCCACTAAGGGACTGAACAATCCCTCGCATCATGTTGCTCAATTCTTGGTGTATTCCTCTCCATCAACTATCCTCCATGCCAGAGCTAGATGCGAGAGTCCTACCCTTGCCTCTGCCTCTGAGCGGCATCTTGTTGCCACTACAAAACACACAAAGGGTCAAGTGTAAATATTTCACTTAGGTAGTCCTATGGAGACACTAGACTAAACACTACTAAGTTGGTGTACTTTGTGTATCCTAGGCTCTGATACTACTCTATAATGCCCCACTACATCATATACCAATATCAATACTACCTAGGTGATTAATTAAATAATATACTATGAAAATCTAAATTTTACAATGGAAATTAAACGAAATAAACTACTACTACCTAGAAGCCTATGTGCGGCTAAGTGGCTCCAAATAACCTAGACCAGGACTGGACTGCACCTCTTATTCTACACCTTGGAATAAAACAAAAAACAAAAATGCGTGAGTGACATCAATGTCACCTAGTACATGTCCACCCAAAAACCACGATGAAGAACCACGAAAAACTTACAAATCATGGTTACCAAAACTAAGTCAAAAGGAATTTCACATCTGGAAAAAATTATTCACAATTATCTAGGAATTCACGTTGAAAAACATGCTTTTTTTAAATCATATTCACTTTTCATTCAATTGACATACACTTTATAAACCAATTCGTGCATTCAAATCCACGTCTGAACCATTTCAAAAAAATCACACACAATACAAGCAAAACCTGTCGTGTCACCCTGGCCACAAGCGACCGACCAACCATAAGCAGTTGTTGAAGACTCCAACTTCTCTTAATTGCACTACTATGGTGAACTACTCCATGCAAGAGTCCAACCACTCCGACCGCAGCCTCACTATATTATATCATATTTCACACACACGGTGTGCGTCCTTCTGACATCCCTTAGTGCTCAAGAACCTAGGAACTCGAACCCCAGACTTGACCGGTACTAACACTAAGGGTAATCCTAGTCTACTATACCTCAGGCCCTGCAGTACCACAGTCACAGTAACTCAACAACCATGACCTTGGATGCGTCCCCGACCTCTTAGAAGTATCAACACTATAGACACCCTGGTTTTTGCAGGCTTGTCGACAGTCTTCTCTGGGAATGGAGTTTTGGTTGCTAGACACTCAACCAATCTCACCAAAGCCAACCACACAAAATGAACCCAACTTCACACCATAAATCCAAACTCAAAACCCTAATTTCATATAAAGCCTCAGTTGTACGTCAAACTAAGCCCACCTAAGCCCATGCAAGCCCACAACAAAGCCCTACATCTAAATGTACACGTAAGCCACACAACCCATTCTCCTCTCTACCTTTTCCTTCATTGCAGTCATTCAACCAGCACCACCACCTCTTTCTCACCTTCAGTCGACAACACCACCCTCTTAGCCACCCTTCTTCTCCTTAACCCAACAGGCCAACACCTCAGCCCATCTCTCCATCTCCACCTTGAGCCCATGCGGTCCATGCAACACAAAGAGAGAGAGAGAGGGAGAGGAGAAGCACGTAGAGGGTAGGAGGGAGAGGCTGGTTGTTAGAGTTTGTTAATTTGTTATAGAGGTGGTTGAGTTTGTTAGAGTTTGTTAGTTTGTTATAGAGGTGGTTGGGTTTGTTAACAGGTTTGTTAGAATTTGTTAGTTTGTTATGGAGATGGTTGGCTTTGATAGAGTTTGTTAGTTTGTTATGGAGGTGGTTGGGTTTGTTAGTGGGTTTGTTACAAGATTTGTTATTGGGTTGGTATGGTGGCATGCCTCCTTAGCTATAAAGGACCGGCGATGTGTAGAGAAGGGGGCTTTTTCGTTTTTCCAAGAAAAAACACAACCACACCTCTCTCTCTCCCTCCTGGTTTCCATTTCCCTGGCTTTGGTTGTCTTCTCCTCTTTCATAAAGAGCACAGCCAACCCTTGAAACCAACAAGCTCCCTCACAAGCTACCTCCTTCCTCCATGTCATCTGAGAACCACATAGCCAAGAGAAGGGAAGAGAATCCTCCGTCCAACCAACGAGAGAGTCGTCATCAAGCTCACTACTTTTGTGTACACCTCAGTTGACAGAGCTCAGTCCATCCATGGTTGGCGAAAGAGAGGAGGAGTGGAAGGAAGGAAGTTAGGGTCGTGCAGAGTCCATCGAGCCGCCATTCTAGGCCACTAAATCTGCTCCCTTAGCCGTTGTCCACCATCATGCAACGAACCCATGCAGCAGGAGAGAGAGAGGGGACGCACGTAGAGCTCAGCCCTCGGACCTCCGTGCCTTCATCCACTGGTCTTCGTCACTCCCCATGACCTCCAGCAGCCCTTATTAGATGCCTTTAATGCCGTTGAGCTCCAAATTGAAGGAATCGTTGTCACTAGAGAAGACATGTGTTGTAGGTAAGCTTTCTACCTTCCGTGCATGCATGCATCGATATCCTCAACTATATAGCCTTGCGTTCTCTTTCTTCCCTAAGTCCATGCTGCCATGAGGTGAAGGAGAGAGTGCACGTAGAGAAAACACACCAACGGCCCCCGACCCACTCACCTTCACGTTGAGCCATGCAGTAGGTGAGAGAGAGAGGAGTTTTGCAACAGAGAGTGAGAGGCAGGAGGGAGAGTAATGTAGCTCGTCTTCCTCCTCCTCATGACCTCCACGACCACCGTTATGGCCTCCACCTTCGGCTTGTTCTTCTCTTTCTTCCCCGAATCCATCCACTAGCCTGTCCTCCTCAACCTTCTAGTCCACCTCCTTAATCCTAGCTAGCCCAACAGCATAACCCAAAGCATTGCCCTCCCTCCAGCAACATTGTCCTCCTCAAGCCCGTAACCCTTGACATAGGGGAAGAGTGAGAGAGAGTGGAAGAGAGGAGTCCTACAAGAGAGAACCCAACAACATAGTCGTCATCTTCCACCACTGCCAACTTACATCCACTATTTCTCCAAGCTCAGCCTGTAGGGAGAAAGCAAAGGAAGGAGAGGAACCAAGAAGCCAATACCTCCCTCCTCCAGCTACCCTTTCAGCCACCCTTCTCCACAACCCATCTTCCCAAGCTACAGCCACCTCCGACTACCTTCCTCCACCCAGCTAGTTTCCTTCCTCCTCTCTAGCCATTCTCCAACACCACTGTTGCCTCCGTTCTCCTTCTTAACCAGCCAATCATTCTCTTCTTTCCAGCCACACTTCAGCTGCACCTAAGTCTCCATAACCCTCCTTTCCATATTAACCAACACCCATCCATTCTCCACTTTCCTTCCTCTCATCTCTCGAATCTCCAGCCAACACATCGTTCTTCTTCAAACCCATAGCTGCCTCCATGCAATAGGGAGAGAATGAGAGAGAAAGAGGAGAAAACACGTAAGAGAGGAAAAGAGAATAGCCCTTGCATTAGGGAGGGAGAAGGAGAGAGGTTTGCAGGTTTTCTCTATAAATCGATCAAGTAAGTCACGATGGCGAATCGTGAAGGCGAATCCAACAAACAGACTTCGGAGGTGAGTAATAGTAGCGAGACTTGAAGGCGACTTTGGATGGCGAAAACAACATGCGGGGACGGTCGACGAAGTTCACCCAGATCAGAGCAAGCATTGACAGGGACCTTATCTCTGTTCTCATTTTATTTTCATCATCAGTACACAAACACATAATTCATGCACATTATTCTTACGTACACTTGTGCATATTATTCATGCATACATCTCATGCATGACCAAAAATATATTCTCATGCATATTGTTTTCATGCGTATTTCACATGCATATTCATGCATATCGAGCATGTATTTCATGTATATTCTCATGCTTGTCACATAGCATTTAGTGGTTTTATTTTGATTTCATTTTGTACAAGTTTTACATCTCACCCCAAGAACGTATATTAATTAGCATGTAAATGCCTACATTGACTTAATGTTGATTGTTTCCTTTTTTGAATTTCACGATCATTTAAAGTCTTCTGCAGCTTTGCACCAACTTTCTCTCCGAATATATCTGATTTTCTACATGATTTTCAAATCGCCTAAGGGCGTACATTAATCGGTATTTTCAATACCGACATCGTCCCTTGGATTATTTCCTTATCATTTCTCTCATTTTGGGTCATATTCCTCAAGGTTTTTGTAACATCCGTAAATTCATTTTGTAATTATTTATATTTCAATGAATTTAATCTAGACGGGTGTTACTGTTTCGAGGCCCATTTGTGTGATTTTGTTGCTTCAGACTTGGGCTTCGTGAGCCGACTTCTGTTTGTATGTCCTTGTACATAGTTGGCACTATACATTGTAACACTGTGCTTGTGGGCCTGTAGGGCCCACATTGTGGGTCCGTGTAGGGCCCACATTGTGGGTCGATTGTTGTGGCTAGTGGGCTACGCGGGCGTGCGTGCATGGGTGGTAGTTAGGCATGTGTGTAACTACTTCTTCCTACACATATATAGGTTGCGGCCGATGGCTTTCCCATCATCCCTCCCTTCCCCGTTTTCCCCGCCCTTCTCCCCTCTCCTTCTTCCTTCTCTTCCACCTCCCTCGGGCGCACTCTTCCTCTCCACCTCTCCCCACTCATGTCCCACTTCCCTCTTCCCCTCTTTCTCCACCCCTTCACCCTTCCCACCTCCCTTGCCTCCTTCTTCCTCCTTTGTTTCATGTGCCAATGAGAGAGAAATAGAGAGAGAGTGAGAGGCAAAGGTGGTCATGCGGCTAGTGGCAATGTGTGGAGCTCTTGTGGTGGCCGTGCACGCTGGTGGTGGTCGGTGGTTGGCTAGAGAACATGTTGGGTCATAGGAGAGTCCATTTCAGGTACACACCTCATCTTGTGTTGTTGAAAGCATGAAATTGGTAGGAAATGATAGGAATGCATGAAATCTAGGTAAATTTACAGTCTTAGAATTTATTATGAATTTATAGTGATTTATGGTGGCATTTATAGGGATTTATGGAGATGTGTGGTTTTGGGTCGTTTTTGACCCCTGTGACTTCTCGAATTTATTTCTCCTTGTATGATGAATGGATTTTGGTTTTGTTTGTATGGATTTAGAGTAGACTTGAGGGTCTACAATTTATGTTTTAGTTGGATTTTGTGGTGCTTGTTTTGGGGGTCTGCCCTTAGGTCCCATTTTGAACGATCTTGCGAGTGGTGCTCGAGCCATTTTCTAGTTTTGCAAAAATTTTGGTGTGTTAGTTTTCTATTAGATTAGGTCCTTTGGTTGAAATTTGGTTGACCGAACCTCCTCTGTCTACCGTTTTTGGCTATGTGTGTTGACTGTTGTGCTCCAGTTCAGTCAACCGGATTTATTCGGTCTACCAAACCAGGGACTTTCGGTCAACTGGTCCGATTTTTGGTCTACCATTTTGGGTGTCCGCACCTATTTTGGTCAACCAATTCTGGTCGATCTTCCGATCTAGGAGATTCTAGTATACCAAGCCCATTTCGGTATGCCTAATCAGGGCCCAACTGTTTTATAAAATGAGATTCTCGTGGGTTTTCTGGATTGATTTATTTTACCCATTTGAGATGGGATCATAGGCCATCAATGGTGGTCTTGTGGGACACCTGATGTGTTGTTTTGTCAAAGTTTCTAAATGAGTTTCCAAAGATATAAAATGGTTTGAAAATGGTTTTTCAAAGAGATGGTTGGCCCATTTTGGAAAATGGTTTTCCTAATTTTCAGTGTACAGGCCAAGACACTGTGGAACGATGTTGTCGAGACTAGGGAATGTGACGACATTCTTGGGTGGTCGAGCACGTCTCCCTGGTTAAGGTCGGGGGTCGAGATACCTAAGGCTTAGTGTTGTCAAGTCTTGGAGATATGAGACTCCCTGACTGTTGTCTCGAGGCTAGGATTGTGGTTCGCGGGTTGAGGTGTCTTGTGGCATGACGGGGAGGTATGATACTCCTACTGTTGCTGTGAACACTAAGACTCGGGTGTTGTCAGGTGTGAAGGTATGACACTCCCTCCTGAGCACCAAGTGGAGGACGCCATGAGGAAGCGTACCCTATGGTGGCCAGTGCGGGTGAAACACGTGCCTCGTAGTTGGTAACGTCCTAAGAGGCAGGACTGCCTTCCTAGAGAGTGATTGACTTTGTGAGGGTTCTTTAGGTGGGAGAATCACGAGACGGTGATCGCCCCTACACAAGGTGGCTTCACCATGGCAGTGCAGTGCACCTTGATGGTTGCTTATGGCCAGAGTTGGTTACCTGATGCTAGGCTTTCCGACTCACTATGTGTGGTTTTGGCCATTGAGGGCCTCATTTGTAGTTTTGGGCTAGTAGAGCCCTCTTTGCGGTTTTGGCCAGTGTAGGTTGCGTTTGCTGTTATTTTTTGCCTCGTGGACTTGGTTTGTGGGATTTTAGAGAAAATGATTAGCAAAATAATTTTTAAGGAAAATTAATTATAGTTTTGTTTTTTGTCTTTTTCGTGGAGTGCATGCTAGGTGACTTTTGTCACTCATGCTTTCTTCGCGGTTTTGGGTTGTAGGTGCAGACATCCAGATGAATTTTAGCATAGTGCATGTAGTTCGAAATCTCCTAACCACACACACAAGTTCCTAATAGTTGATATTTCTGTTTAGCTTTTAATTTCATTTAATTTAATTTGCTTTAAATTATTATGGGAATTGGGGGCATGACAAATTTGGTATCAAAGCCCCGATTCACTAGGTTGCACTAGCCTAGGGTGTCCGGTCTAGAGACTCCATAGGTTTTGCATGCATTGTAGAGTCTACACCTGGTTCTCTTTATGGTTTTCTGGTTGTTGTTTTGTCAATGATGCAGGTATTTTGCCTTTCTCCTTGCAGGATGCCTCCTCGTGGTTGTAAAGGCAAGGCCCCTACAGAGGAAATCGAGTCCCGAGAGGATGTGGGCAAATGGAAAGCGATTCATGCTGAACTGAGGAGTTTGGCGCATGGGATTTCCCAAGCCTTCAGCAAGAGCAGTGCTAATGAGCCATCAGGTGATCCGTGGTTGAGCTAGTTCACGAAGCTTTGTTTGCCATCGTTCAAGGGCAAAGTCGATGCTGAGGAGAGCGTGGCATGGTTGGAGAAGGTGGTGAATATGTTGGAGAGCATGGCGTGCTCTGAAGAGCATTGGGTGTGGCTGGCGACTTATCTGCTGGATGGTGAGGCAAATAAGTGGTGGAAGTCTGTGAGGCGGATGAAGTTCCCAGACTAAGTCATTGTTAGCATCCAATAGAAGGATTTCAAGACAACCTTCTATGACAACTATTTTCCCACTCATGTGAAGGAGTAGCTTCACCAAGATTTCCAGAGTCTAGAACAGGGCATAATGTCGGTGCTCGAGTATGAAAGTGAGTTCTCCTAGCTAGAACATTTTGCTCCTGCCTATGAGTCTGAGGAGGAGCGGACGTAGAGATTTCTGGACGACTTGAACCTAGGGCTGCGAGTGAAGGTGATGGGATGCCGGTGCCAGACTATATAAGATATGGTTGGGGTGGCTTATCGCTTCGAGGCTGAACATCAAAAGTATCTAGAGAATCGTCCCAAATGGAAGGGTAAGTCTTCTTTTACCTCCTGGTTCTACTTCTCTAGCCCTCCAAGTGTCAGTAGTTCAAGTAGCTCTAAGAAGAAGTAGAAGGGGAGGTTTAGTGTTTCCTCTACAAGCTGGTAGAGTTTTGCTGGGAGTAGTGGAGCTGGCATTAGTTAGACAATGTCCAATGCTTTCGATGGAAACTAGTGCTTCAACTATGGTCAAGTGGGCCATAGTGCTGTATTTTGTCCTCATACTCGATAAAACTCAACTCCAGTGGTGTGCTACAACTATGAAAAGGCAAGACATGTTAAGAAATCTTGTATGGAACCACCTAAGAAGGCAGGAAGCATGCCATAGCAACCGACTAGGGGGTGAGTGCCACAACAACCTCAACTCCAGTAGACTTCAAGAGATGTAGTTGAGGGTAAGGATGATTAGTTGGTGTTAGTGACTTTCTATGATTGTTGTAATGTCTTTGTAACATGGACATCTGCCTGATTATATGGATGTGGTGTTGTTGTTTTGCTTGGCCATCAGGTTCTTTTATTGTGGCTGGTCGGATGGCCAAAGTGTTGTTTGACTTAGGGAGTTCTTTCTCCGTTGTTTTGAGTATTTTGCAGCGAAGTTGGGAGAGAGACCAACTAAACTGGCCTTTCATTTCAACGTGGTAACGCTATTTGGGGAGCACAGTTTGGCATGGAGGTATCTACAGTCTATCGACTTGATGTTGAATGGTAAAGAGTTTGACACAGACTAGATCGGGATAAACAAGCAAGAATATGATGTGATACTCGATATAGATTGGTTGGCGTAGCAATTTGCTTTGATCAACTGTACTTAGAGTAGAGTTTATTTTGAGTCTCCTGAGGATGGGTCTCTTTTTGTGCAAGATGGGTATCAGGGTGAGCCTAAGCTTGTCATTTCAGCTATAAAGGCTTTTAAGTCTTTGGTTAGGGGTTGTGTGGGGTATCTAGCCAGTATAGTTACCTCCACTTCTCTTGAGTTGGGTGTTCACTATTAGAAATATATATTTTGTTTTGACGATTACACCTGACTAATGAATTTTTGTATATTCTAATGAAAGAAAAAGGTTGGAGAAATGTATATGTATATGCATATGTCATGCAAACCTTATAATATGTTGCAAAATATATGAAGTATCAAAATCAACATACCGAAGGAAAATCGGTATACCGATACAAGAAAAATCGGTATACCGATAAAACGGAACTCTGAAATTAAAGATAAAGAATCAAGAAACGGCATATCAGATAAAAATGACATACCGAAGCAGAAAAATCGGCACAAGTAACGGAACTCCGAAAAAGGCTAAGGAAATAAAGCTGAAGATAAAACCAGAAGAATTCAGCATATCGAAAGAATTCCGGCAAACCGAATTGCCCAAGAGTTGCTGATTGAAGAATGAAATGGCATTCCGAAGGTCAAAACATCATATCGATTGACTAGCCGTTTATAACCATTTTCTAGTCGTTAGACACATCTTTTAATGGTCTTATGGCTATAAATAGGACCTTTACTAGCCTTGAGAGAAATCACATTCATATACTTGTAACTCTCTATTTTCATGCTCAAACTCTGTCCTACTTTCTCTTCACAAGCGATATTGAAAGTCAGTTGGAAAAGCGCTCTGTGAGAGGGAAGTCACAAGTTGTAAAGCTACAAGGGGAAACTCTAACTTCTCGGGGATTGAGAAGTGGAAGGAGCAAAGATTGGGATGGTGGGATAACCAACACAAGTAAGTATTATATTGTTTTAAGTAGAAAGAAAAAAATCTCAAGAAGGTCTTGAGGAGTGAACTGGACCGAGGTTTGGCCGAACCACTATAAATAGCTTGTGTATTCGATTTCTCTCATTCCCTTCTTGTGCATGTATTATCCTTTGCCCTCAAGTTTTTGTACTTACTATCAACTGCTTGTACACTTTGTTATTTTACTTCATTTAGAATAACTCGTAACTAAAATTGGGAAATTTGATATTAAAAATTAAAATTCTCTATTCACCTCCTCTAGAGAAGCCTTTCGATCCAACAATTGGTATCAGGGTAAGGTTTTTTAGAACTAGATTAATTATCTACTAGAATATATGACTTCTTTATCATTTAACAATAATATTGTAGTGGGACAAAGTATTAATAGACTACCATTTTTTGATGGAATAAATTATAATTATTGGAAATATAGGATGATCATTTATCTGAAATCAATAAACTTTGAATTATGGGATGTAGTAATAAATCGCATTACCTTGAGTTCCACATCTTTTAGAAAGTGGAGTAATGAAGAAAAACTACTTGCACAATTAGATGCTAAAGAATTAAACATATTATTTTGTGTTGTTAGTAAGGAACAATTTAATAGAATATCAAACTACAAGAGTTCCCATGAAGCATGGCAATTTTAGAAGCCACACATAAAGGAACCAACCAAGTTAAAGAAACAAAAAAAAACATACTTGTTCACAAATTTGAACTATTTAAAATGAAAGACAATGAACCAATAACTGAAATATTCACCAGATTTAATGAAATAACTAATAACCTACAATCCCTTAGTAAGGACTATTCTCAAAGTGAACTAATGAGGAAAATCCTTCGGTCTCTTACTCCTGAATGGGAAAAGAAAATCACTGTCATAGAAGAAGCTAAGGACCTATCAACATATTCCCTAGAAGATTTAATAGGAAACCTGACTTCCTATGAGGTTCAACTAAAGGAAAAGGAAAAGAAAAAAGAAGAAATTGAAATCACTAAGAAGAAAAATATAGCACTAAAAGTTACCTCAGATTTAGAAGAATCTGAAGATGAAGATGAAGACATAGCCCTATTAACTAGAAAATTTAAGAAATTTATTAAGAAAGGAAATTTTCAGAAGAAATTAAACAAATATCAAGATAAAAATAAAGAAAAAGAAGATCCACCCCTATGCTTTAAATACAATAAAATAAGACATCTCAAAAGAGACTGTCTACTTTTAAAAATGAAAATTAATAAAAAGAAAGAACGACCTATCAAGAATAAAGCCCTCCAAGCCACGTATGATGAGAGTGACTCATCTTCAAATGAGGACTCTGCCTCAAAAAGTGAAAAAGCCAACATGTGCTTCTTAGCACAGGCTAGTGAGGTCAGTAACATGGAAGACATCAACATGGAGGAACTCATGGAGGCTTTTAACGAATTATATGAAAAATACAAGACTCTAAAAGTCATAAACAGAAGTCAAAACCAAAATATAGAAAAACTTACAAATAAAAACGATGAACTAATTAGTGAAGGAAAAATTTTGCTTGATGAAAATGATGAACTAAATCAAAAAAATATTGAACTAAAGCAAGAAATCAAACATATGAAATAAAACATAAAAAACCTAGAAAAGGATATTACAACATTAAAAATAAATAGCAATAACCTACTGAACACAGTAACCAAATTTACAAAAGGAAAAGAAAACCTAGATAAAATTCTCTCTAGTCAAAGACATTCATTGAATAAACATGGGAATAGATACACAAAATTTAATGACACCCCATATGAAAAAGGATTCGTAAGAGGAACTACAAACGAAAAATACATCTTTGTTGTAAGAAGACAGTCAAAATGGGTTAACAGTAATCAAACAGAAATAAATGATAGAAAAAGGAAGCCAAAAATGATGTGGGTACCTAAGACCTTAATTGCATCCTATGATGCAGGACAATCATGAACTCCAAGTGGATCTTAGACAGTGGATGCTCCTGCCATATGACAGGAAATCATACACTCTTATGTACATTGAGCACTGAAGAAGACGGAGTGGTCACATTTGATGAT
>JAMKQA010001859.1:0-19186 GCA_024699735.1 Posidonia australis | reverse complement strand
ATAAATAATACATAAAAATACTTAATAAAGGTTTAGGCTAAATCATTATGCTACATGACCTAAATAACACTTAAATCATTATGTTAAATCCTAAAAAAATATAAAAAATTACTCATTTTATAGAATCATTATGTTAGATCTATCATCTATGTGATGAATTGAAATATTATTAGGTTAAATCTTTATTTTTTTAATTAATTACAAATTAAATATGAATATTTCTTAAATAAAAGAAAAGATTTACTACATAAAGAAAAAAGAGAGAGAAAATGATGGTTACAGACATAAGCCTGGACATGATAGGACGGAAGCTTTCATCACTAAGCCTTATCAAACTATTAACTATTATATTATACTCCATATGTATTTCTAATTTGTTGGAAGGTAGTAAAACCTCTTTTGCAAGAAAGGACCAAAAAAAAAACAAACAGATATAAGCCTGGATCTCTCGTCATAACTCACAAGCTTTAAAAGGAAAAAAAGGGATCGAGACATATCACACATGCCAACACTCAGCAGACTTCAAAAGTAAAAAAAAAGAAGGACACAGGGACGAACTTGGTTGGAGGCTGCAACGGAGCGACGTGCTCATGGAGAAATCTAGAAGATGAGGGTAGATCGACGGAGAGAAGGGCAGACGGCGCAAGGGAAGCTTGAGGAGAACTGAAGAAGGCGTCGGATAGGAAAGGCAGATGACGCTGGACGATCGACGACGTTGGAAGGCAAAGGCGGTCGACGTAGAACGGCGGACGATGCTGGACGGTGGACGGTAGGATGGTTGGTTGGACGACTGCTGGAGAAGCTTGAGGAAGAGGAGGAGAGGAGATGGGGGAAGGCGCAGCTGGTCGACGAAGGGAATCAATGGCTTTTAAAGTCGTGTAGTCCGTGTCGATTTATAGAGGAGGTGTGTCGGCTGATACGTGAAATTTTACGTTAAAAACTACCAAACATCCGCCGATGTCCACTGATGTCTCCGACATCCACCGAAATATCGTCCGACATAAGGTAAGTCGCGACATACGTTTAAATATCGTTTCTATAATTTGACCTAACGATACGTGTCGGCGAAATGTCGCCGACACGGATCGACATTTGGCACCATGATTAGCTGTTAAGCTTGTTGGCTCCATTTCTCTAAGATAGTATTTCATATTTCTCCTAATTGTTTTAGCTTTGTGGGAATTACTTATGCGAATATACATTCAAAAGTTAACTTCAATGGAATTTTTCCTGTTTTACTTTTAACATATTTCAATGTAAAAACTTGTTTGACAGTGGAGTTTATTAGTGGCACACCTTATGCAACTGCATCTAGCCCTAGTTAGAACTTATATGGATATGGATATGACCGTTCGTTTTTTGTTTTTCTGTGTTTTAATCTTTGTAAACATTCAAACATGCCTTTTGATGTGGGAGATGGCTATGGTTGTGAAGATTTGAACAATAATATGAAATAAATTTTTAATATTCTTTGAATGGAAATATTATGGAAGTAGTAGTATCGCCTTAACATCTTTCAGGGTAAAGAAAGAAGGCATTGGCTGTGATTCTCTATATGTTTTGATGGTATAGAAGGGTATAGAGGAATTTCTGGATCTTCAAGAATAACTTCTGTGAGGATGACATGATGTTAAGGTAGATGCTCAATTCAGTGATTGAATGGGTGCCTGGTCTTGGTCCAGTTGTTGATTCAGATATGGTGATGCTAGATTGGCTTGAGAGCATGGCTTAACCTAGGAAGTATTTCTTTTTTGCTTTTTCTTAGTTCTTTTCCTTGACGTCATTCTTGGCATGTTTCAGATTTTCCCTTCTCCCTTGTCTTATCGATATGTGTTAGAATAGATGGATCATTATATGGATCTTTGTATTATCCTTTTATTTTTGTGTTCTCTTACACATATAGAAGATAATCATTAGAGCAAGACAATCAATCAATTATTTCTTCTCTTTACATGATATCGAGAGCATTGACCTAATAATAACAATAAAAAATCCTAATCCTAATCTCAATTGTCGCCACCAACTCCACTGTTGTCGGCCACCTTTTTGTCGGACCACCTCGCCGTTAGGCTACTCCACTACCTCTTACCACCCAATCGTCGGTTCTTGCCTGCATAGGACAAGTTTGCTATTGTTCTTGTCGGTTGTGTAGGTCAATGGGTTCTCTTCCTCTTTCCGTTTCTGCTCTTTCTCCATGGTATAGGCACTCCTATGTTGTAAGAGGTCCTATACTACTTGCTTGCTTGTTGTGACTATCTCTATGTTTGCTACCTTTGGTCTCTAATACAATGGCATCTTCCTTCATGAATCTGTTGTCGACCACACTGTAGGACATGTGATTTTGAAATTTGCAAGGTACTACTATGAAATTCATTGGGAAAAATTATCTTCTTTTGTTAAAGTCCTTCATTGTTTCCCTTGGTGCTCACAAAGATAGTACATTACTTAGAATCCACCATGTCCAAAAGATTCCACCTACGAGAATTGATTTGCTACAGATTATGACGTAATTTCATTGCTTGTCAACAATGTAGAGGAGAATATTACTGTTGTTGTCATCATGTTTCTTATTTTGGTAAAGAAAATGTGAGATACATTGCAAGAGACATATGGACATGAGAAAAACATCTCTCGCATGTTTGATATTTATGAGTAGTTCTTCTCTCTTCAGCAAGGGGATTACTCTGTTCAATATCTATATATATCTCTGTGTGCTTTTATTGATGAGTTGCATATTTATTGACCTATTTTTCACAATGCACACACATTGAAGGAATACCACAAAGAGTTAGTAGTTGCTAAATTTCTTTCTGTTATATAACCCAAGATCGTTTTCCAGATTCATGGATAGGCTCTTGGAGCTGACACTATCTCATTCTTGTCCTTCACATTTTCTCACGAACAATTAGCCATGGTTAGTTATGGTCGTGGACGTAGTCGAGAATGTGATTTAGGGGGAGGATGTGGGAATTGCAAGTGCGATCATTTTAGACGTACCAATTACATTTATCAAAAGTGCCGGGACATGTTTGGTATACCTGAATGGACTCAAAATGTTGTGACTCTTGCGGACAACTTCTTTGGGACCGTGTGTACGCTCTTAGATCAAGTATGACCATTACCTACAGCTTAAGGGAACTCAAACTTCGTTCACGGCTTCCCAGGCAACTACATACGTAGTGTCTTTTTAGCCCCTATGAATAGTTCTTAGGTATTAGATTTAGGTGCTTACACTCATATGGCAAGTACTTGAGACCTTTTTGTTTCCTTTTCTAGTATATTCTTTACTTTTATGTCTACAACAGATAGTCGCCTTTATTCTGTTTTTAGAGACCCCGTTGTTTAAGCCTTTTCTTATTTGAACTTTGCTAATGTTCTTTTTATATCTAACTTTCTTGTTAACTTATTTTTATTAATAAAATCACAAAGTTCTTAAATTATCCTGTGACATTGTTCTTGTATCGTTGCATTTTTCTTGATCTGGAGATGGAGAAAAGCATTAGTTTGGGTTGTGAATGTAGTGGATTGTACGATTGTACCTTCTTGTTCGTAAGAATGTTCTTAGAGGGCTCATCTCATCGACTTTTACTCCGAAGTTATTTCTTTTGTAGCACTTTCATCTTGATCATTCTTTGCTTTCAAAACTTCAGCAAGTTTTGCCTTGGATGTTTGTGGAACCCTTTGAGTGTGACTATTGTTAGTTGGATAGGCATTATCATGTTGTCTGCTTTAGTCGCTCGAGTTCTGTGAGTTATGGTCCTTTTGAATTGATCCACTCATATATCTAAGGTTTGTGTTGTGTATCTTCTATGTGGGATCATAAGTACTACATTGTGTTTATTAATGAATTTTCTAGAGTCTCTTGGGTGTGTTTACTTAAATATAGAGCTCTTGTGGTTGTTGTTGTTCGAATTTTTTTTGTTGAAATAAAAACTTAGTTTTTTGCTTTTACACAATTGTTTTGAACCAGTAATGTTATGGAATTTGTTTAAAATGATATTGCTAATTTTTGTATTTCCTTGGAAATATTGCATTAAATATCGTACCTCTACATCTCTAAATAAAATGGTATTGTTGAAAGAAAACACAAACATATTCGTCACTCGTATCCTCATGCAATAGATGAAGGTTACTAAATATCTTTGGTCTAATGCGGTCTTGACTATCTGTTATCTTATCAATAGAATTGCCTCAGTTGCCTTTCATGGTCATATTCCCTTTTAAAGGTTGTGTCCTGATCTTCCCTTCTTCTTTTTTAGTTACCTTCTAGTTTCTTTGAGTGTGTTTGTTTTGTGTAGGATTTATCTTTTGGTCTAGATAAATTATCTTCTCTTTCTATTAAGTGTGTTTTTGTAGGGTACTTCAAAACTCAAAAGGGATATCAATGCTATGATTTGATTACTAAGTAATATTTCACTTCGGTTGATGTCATCTTTTTTGAGACATGAATACCTCTGTGTTAAGGTTGACTTAGATTCGAACTATGTAGGTGATAAAGGAGATCGAAAATCCACTTTTGACTACTATATTTACATTGGAGAGAACTTCATCACTTGGAGAAGTAAGAAACAAAATGTAGTGTCTTGATTAAGCATAGAAGCTGAACACAGGTCTATGAGCGAACAAAGTATATTGAAGTGGACTATCATTATGTTTGAGATGTAATGATGAGTGGGATCATCTTTACTCCTTATAAACTGTCATCTGATCAAGTCACTATGTAACAAGGTAGGTACATTAGATATTTATGTTCCAATTTGAGGGTGAGTGTTAGAGTAGATGGATCTTTGTGTTATCCTTTTATCATTTAATCTTTGTGTTATCTGTTTATTTTTGTATTCTCTCTCTCTCTCTATCTTTCTATAGGTATGTATGTATGTATATATGTATGGGAGATAATCCTTAGTGCAAAACAATCAACCAATTATTTCATTTGTCTCTACAATACGGATGTGGAATTTTATTTTGTACCTATATATATATATATTAACATCAAGCAGGTTACAACTCATGAAAGATCATTGATAATTATGTTGTGCTTGCATTTGCTATAATGCTAAATACTTGGAATTCTTTCAAATTTGGAATTGGTTTGTTTCATGCAACCGTATTTGATTATAGTAAAACAAGTACAAGAAACATAGCCTGAATGTGATTTGCCCGTTTATGGTTTTCATGCACCTTGTTATAGACGTCTGAAACATTTTGATGCTTGATGTAAGCCAGTTCAAAATTGTCACTAGATAGGAAGGTATGCTCGTGAATCTAGGTAGGTTCGTCTAGCGGCATCCTTAATGGTTTAAATGTTAGATCCACCTGGTACCTTTTTAAACGTGATGGCGTCTGTAATCTGGTTTTAAGATGACCTCACGTTTGGCAAGCTACTTTCAGAAACAGTGACATGGACAACAATGTGAGAGTTGCCACTGTGACATGGATTTTCTTTCAATATTTATCTTTTGGCGACTATGATGCTATCTTTTATACAACGATATAAGCATAATTCCTTTCATAAGTAACTAAAACCACTAACCGTGAGGTCTGTGTGGGCTTTAGTTTGGATAATTCTTATGGTAATGAACAGTTAGTTTTTACTTACCTAGGTAGATAGGTTATGACCTTTTCCTGCTCAAGCCATTATCTTCACAGCATTATTGTGCTTGTATAGATAAATCTCCATTTTACTTTTGGTAGAATTAGAGGTCACCTCTCTCTGTTTCAGGTCTCAGGTCTTCACGACAGTTTCTCAAACCAGATCAATGGGAAGCTGTCAAATGACAGTTCAGAGAAACTATATTCTTTTAGGTCTGATGTGAACTATGACAAGTTTGATAGCAGCCATATGGATCCTAAGAGAAATAATGGCATTGCTGAGGTAGACCTAGGACAACTAGAGATAACTTAAATGCAATTGCTTCCTTGAAATTGACATTTTTGCTCCCCTTTTTTCAGATAATTGAGATGACCATGAAGAAGATCTTCTGTGCTGAAAATCCTGAGACAAACTTATATAAGATTCGTTGGATTGAGGCAGAAGCTGCCTTGTGTTCAGCAAGATGTGAGCTTTATCTTTCAAGAATGAAGGATGGGGTAGAAAATTCTAAGCAGTTGCCAATAGGTGTAGCATTCAACATAATTGACTTTGTTGTACCAACTTGTCTTCCCTATTAATCCATATAAAGTGATATAGTACTGTTTCATCAGATTCTCAGGTGTCAGCAGAAGCAGATCGGGAAACAAGAGGAGCACATATGCCTATTGTAAATTCTGTACATGAACGTGGTGGAGAGAATGAAGTGGTACCTGAGTCTAAGGAAAGCTTACTCAAGAACACCCTTGCTTCAGGAGACGATAATATCCAAAGTGTTATCTCTGAGAAGCCTCAGAAATTGGTTCTGTCTAGCATCACTAGCAAATTTGAAGATGCAGATTTTTCAGTTATGGATCGATTTAAACTTTTGAAAGATCGCATTGACAAGGTTGACTCCAAAGTACAACAGAATCTTCAAGACTCAATGGTTGCTGGGACTGGTCTGAATGCAAATGGGTACCCTCTGGGCCCCCCATTGGATGGTGAGCTCAATGCTGGGATGCACTGTCAACCATCACTTGCTGCATCAACTTCTGCAACTAATCCTTGGCATCTTCAGCCACTTGATACTGAAGATGGCAATGCAGAAGTCAGAAGTGGGTATAGTGTGCAATATTTTGGATCTAATTATCATAAAGCAAGTTTTGACGAGCAATATCTTGGTACTAGCTATAACAATGAACTTACCCCTCGTACCAGCATCTCTGTGGAACGCGGTGGAGCCAGAGAATTTCATTTTGATATTGGAAACAGGACAACCTTCCACACCTACGTACCCAATGACCGGCAAATGAAAGGGTACTTTGCTGGTAAAAACGATAGCAACTCTTGTGATTGGGAACACGTGCAGAAGGAGGAGCTCAGATGGTAAAGCAGGTACATTTGCAATTGCAAACTTCTGACATTTTGTTTTTGTTTTTTCTGCTATTTACTGAAACAGCCTTCCCAGAATGCACTTCAATGAATAGACAGCTGGCCGGAGGATGTCCTTCTGTGTAAATAGTTGTAACTATTTCGGCCCAGAAGATGCTTTTTAAAAGTTGAAAACAGTTAAAGAGCTTCAGATTCTTGTTGATTATATCTGTGAACTTTGAACAGAGGAGCTACTAGAATTTGTATATATTTGGAACCGTATTATATATACACAATTAAAACATGTGAAAGTTGTCCTACATAGCTTTTTAGGGAAGAAAATTAAAATGATTGTGTATGCTTTCGTATTAGTGCATTTTTGAAGGAAGATTTTACCTTCATTTCTTCTCAGTCCAAACAAGGTATGTCATAAAGGAGACTGGCTTACCAGATTTCTCATTCTAGACTTGCCACCAAATGTACGTCTGTTGCACATAAAGGTATGGTACTCGGAAAAGGAGGTGATTTTTAATCAATGCTTTCTGCACACAAGCATGTTAGTGTGATATCATGGTATGTATAACGTTTATTACAAACACTTTAGTCCCTCTATGCCTGCCAAGTCATTGAAAGCTAGTACCTTGCGCGCATCCATACTCCATGGCTATAACACACCAATGCCATATGTATGGTTGGTGATCATATAACTTGAAAAAGAAAAAGACTAGTGTTGAAAGTTTTATTACATACCTTATTCTCAAAAAAAAAAAAGTGTTGTAGTTTTAGTACTACCTTTTAAATCTCATCAATACTGCATGTAGCCTGTGAGGCAGCCATTACCAACACTAAATGCAGTGTAGGATGAAGTACACCCACCTTAATTCCATTTGCTTTTATGAACTCACCTATGAATATGGAGCAGAGGTATGATGTGGGGCTCATCATAACTGGCCTTCCGTTGTACTGTCCAATGCTGAGCAAATTCTTTGTATCATTCGCTAGGGATTCGGCCCAAAAGTAAAAGGCATGAAGCCCAGAATAGTAAAGTTAGAACCAGCATTTGTTGTACAACCAGACTACACCACTCAGTTACTCCCCATAGATGTAGATGCCTGTGACAATGTGCCTCACTACATGCCGGTATTTAATATTTGGTTAAGAGCGTCATAAATTGCATAAGATCCACTTCCATTTATATGAAGCACCAATATGGAAAGAGAATGAGTAGGTAAGAGGTCGAAGTCTAGGTAGGGAACGACAAAATAGATGTCATTTTATTCACCTTGCGATTTTGTTGAAATGGTCCATGAATAAAAAAATTTGTTTTTTTTTTTTTTGACATGGGTCGCCAAGGAAAACTACTAGGTAACAATGATTTGCATTCGAGCACTAAGGGAGAGAGTCAATCGTGTGAAGTATGAATCACCTTATGTTTAGTAAGTGAAAAATGCATAAAGTTGAAAATTTCAATTTTAAATAACCTTCTATTGTCTATTTTATAGTAACATCATCAAAGTTAATAGACAAAAGATCAAATTACCCCTAAAATATATTCTTAAATAATCCTTATTCACCAAGTAGTTAGGTATTATTAGGATTTTTTTTTTGAATATACCTCATATATTCTTCCTCTCATCACTTATTAATCTTCACCTTTTAAAGAATATTATTTAAAAAAAAGTAGAAAAACTTAATGGTAATTAACAATTAAGTGAATAGGGATTTTTTTTTGAAAATAAACATCAAGGGTAATTTAGTCTTTTTTCCTTATAAACATAATGTTCTCAACAATAAAACAAACGTCAAGGATTATTTAAATTGATGTCAAGTGTCAAGGGAGTGACATAATATGTTCAAATGTTAGTTTTTGTTTTTAAAAATTGAGACAAACCTTAAGGAACTACATGGAAAATACCTATATCTTATGTATACATAGTCTAAAACTTTGAGAAAACATGAGAAGGCTTAGGTATTTTTGAATGTAAAACACAAAATTACATTGAACATACAAAACATTCAAACCGGTTAACTGAACTGAACCATTTGTAGCGGTTTAGTTTAGTTTTTCATTTTCAGTGGTTCCGATTGATTTGAAATATCTCGAAATTGAACCATTTGTGGTTTCAAAGATAGTTAAAACAAACCAAACCAATATGTTATATGTACATTAAATATTTAAATCCAGTATTAATATATGTAACATATTAATATGTTACATTATATGGTACCATTATATTAATATATGTAACATACTTAGATTATATATAAAAGAAATTTAATTAACATTATATTAAAAGAATATAACTATATAAGAAACCTAAGTATCTAATGACTAACTGAATATTTGTATCATATTTCACTTTCTACCATGATATACAGTAGGTACAGAGAAAAAAAAGTATCAATACTTTATTATTTCTATATATTTTATTAAATAGTTAAATCACAAAGCAAACCAAATCAAATCGATTTTGAGTGATTCGGTTAAGTTCGATTTCAATAGGTAAAATGATTTGATTCTATTTGAAAATCATTTAAACCAACCTTTATGGTTTGGTTTGAGCTAAAACCTCAAATCGAATTGTGTTTGCGCTGACCTTACTAGATCCGTACTATATCTTATGGTGATATTAGTGGAATTCTCAAATTCTAGAAAAATACTAAGTGAATTCAACAATATACACAACTTGCATCATTTTATACTAGGAAGCTTTAAATTGTTGGTATCCAGTCATTGCACTTGCGGACCTCTAATAGCTCTAGTGTAATTAAAATTGTTTTATTATGTGCTAATTTTCAGGTTCATTGGGTGCTAGGCCTTGCCTGTGTCAAAACTATACATCCACTGAAACCCAAAATTAGATAGTATTGATTCAAATGTGTTGTGGAAACTCAAGATAAACACAGATCGAGAGAAGAAGGAGAAACAAATAATCACATACATAGAGAAAAGAGAAAAATGATTTACGTGGTTTACTACAAAGGATTACGACCACGAGCGACGGTAAGGAGAAAACTTCACTATTCTTTAAGATATTACAAGGGAGAGGAGAGAGAGATTAGAGAAATAGCTGTCACATCTCCCACAGAGTTTACAACGGAATGAATTCTCTCAAAAAACCCTAAAACAAGTTAATATATAAATAGATTACCATAGCGGACGTCCACTAAATTGTTGTTTCTTTCAATGACGTGGGCAGACGTTCGGAACAGATGTTCGCAAAAGTTTTGCTACACCTGGAGAATTGGCAGACGTCCAAAGCAGACGTTCGCTCAAGTATTGATGTCGAGTTCTCTCCTTTTGACAGAGTAGCAGACGTCCTCTTGAGGTTCTGAGGCTCAATAAATCTTAGATTCCAGGCATATTTAACAATTCTCCACTTTGACTTGAATTATCTTGCCACTACCAGCCTTACCTTGGGGTTACTGCCAACTATCAACATTGAGCAAGTCCAAACAATGTAGAAACTTACTCTCAAGAACTGGTTTGGTGAACATATCAGCTGGATTGTCTTTTATGTCAATCTTCTTCACATTGATTCTCTTCTCTGTACGGATGAAGTGATATCTCACATAATGTGCTTGGTCCTATCATGATGCACTTGATTTTTGACTAAGCATATTGCACTCAAACTGTCACAAAACACTATAGCATGATCTTGTTGTAGTTCGAGATCTCCAACTAGTCCTTTAAGTCATATGCCTTCTTTTACAGCTTCTGCCAATGCCATATACTCTGCCTTTGTTGTAGACAAAGTAATAGATGGTTGTAAAGTTACTTTCCAACTCACTACAAAATTACCCATTGTGAAAACGTAACCAGTTATTAATCTTCTACTGTCTATATCTGCAGCAT
This sequence comes from Posidonia australis, assembly GCA_024699735.1. Classification (NCBI taxonomy): domain Eukaryota; kingdom Viridiplantae; phylum Streptophyta; class Magnoliopsida; order Alismatales; family Posidoniaceae; genus Posidonia; species Posidonia australis. The sequence goes on along the minus strand of JAMKQA010001859.1, from coordinate 8,387 downwards.
AATCTGAATTAGAATAACCTGCAACCAAGTAATCTACATCACCTCAATATATGAGACATATATCAGATGTTTCTTTCAGATACCGGAATATGCGCTTTACAGCTTATTAATGTTCTTTTCCAGGTTTACTCATAAACCAACTGACAACACTAATAGCATGTGCAATATCAGGCTTAGTGCACACCATCGCATACAATAGACTCCTAACTACGCTAGCATAGGGAACACGAGACATGTACTTCTCTTCGACTTCTGATTGATGTGCAGATACGACTTCTGATTGATGTGCAGATACTATATAAAAACGTAAATTTGCAGTAGAAGAAGTATTCAAAGGTTTTGCAGTAGCCATACCAAACTTGGATAAGACTTTCTGAATGTAGCTCTTCTGTGATAAGAATAGTTTCTCCTGATTTTTGTCCCGATAGATCTCCATTTCGAAAATTTTCTTTGCTACATCAAGGTCTTTCATATCAAATTATGAATTGAGGAGTTTCTTTAACTCATGAATCTTTGTTTTGTCTCGTACAGCGATAAGCATATCATTTACATAAATAAGTAGATATATGAACCATCATTTAGCTTGTTGTGATATACACAACAATCATACAAACTTCTGTTGTAGCCATTCTTAATCATGAAACTATCAAATCTCTTATACCACTACCTTGGAGATTGCTTGAGTCCATACAGAGACTTCTTCAATCTACACACATGATCTTCCTTATCAAGAATGGCGAACCCCTCTAGTTGATTGTAATGCTTCCAAACCGGACGCTACGAAATCTAAGTTACTAAATTAGGATTAAATGCACTAGTAAAGAAAATAAACTTAAATTTATTTAGAACTTGTGTGTGCGGTTAGTGGCTCCTGATTCTAAATACTGGGTTGGACTACACTCCAAAGCTAAGCACCTGAGAACAATATAAAGCAAAATACGTGTGAGTGACTTCCAAGTTATCCAGTACGCATCCACCAAAAACCATGATAGAAAACCTCTAACAACTAAATTCAAGGTTTTCAAGACCAAAACAAGTTCTTTAAATCTATTTCTGAAAATACTTAGAAACATGTCTTTTCTGGGAGATTTCTTTTCTAGAAATCTTCGTGCTTTTCTCAAACATCTCAATTTCTATTTTAAATCACCTGATTTATTTCTTTTCCGAAAACAACTCCAGGTTAGACTCTTGCCTAAGCTTTAAAACTTGAATTTGATTAAAACACTGTTTTATGGCTAGATCTAGTCCTAAAACTCTATTCTTATATTAGCTAGAATCTGGCTAAAATTCAAAAGCCAATTAAAACTCAAATTAATTTTAGCTTAAAACTGTTCTAATCTCAAATCTAAAATTTTTTTCTTTTCTGGTGCCACCTTGATCAGAGGTGACTTGGCTACAAATGGAAGGAAAGGCACCAACCTTAACCTCCTATGCTATCATGGTGAAAGTCCTAGTGCGGGCATGCCATTGTCTCGGTTAATGAGCCTTACTAATCTTTTGTCTTTTATTTTCTCATTTGCACAAAGATGCGTTCTCCCAACACTCCTCTCTTCTTGGTGTTTGAGTTCACGAGTCATCTTATCCGGTTCATTCAACATCTATCTTTGGGTATCCAGTTTCTCTAACTAGGGCCACAACTCTAGAAATCTTATTATGAAAACATGTATTTTTTCTTTTGTAAAACTTTTTTTTCTTACAGAAATCTCTCTATAAAACTATTCTTTTCTTTCTGATATATCTCTTCTATAAATCTTTATAAAACTCTTTCTAAACCATATACCAAATCACATCGATTAGGCATAAAAATTCATTCATATTCATCTTTATTAAAAATCTCTTTTATTTGGCTCTAGGGTTTGGTTTAGCGTATCGAACCAAAACGATAGACCGAAATAAACCTAGGTGTCCAGATAGGTTGACCGAATTTCGAAATGATCATCTGAATTTACTTGGTTTGGAAGACCGAAACATTTTGGTCGTCTGAAATCCTTTGAAACGGTCGATCTAACATATTCAGTCGTTTGAAACAGGACTCAGGGCTGAATATTAACAGAAAAACGACATACTGATTTTATTTAGCATATCGAATTTCTCATTTTTTGAAATCTTTCCCCGACCCTAACTCATTTCTTCGTTGGAATTGGGACCTCTGGCGGATCCCTTTCTGGTGAACCACCAATCCTACATAAAACATATATTTTAGCTTGCCAAGTCTATTTCTATTTGTGACATGTTTCATTAAAAACCATGGCATGTATCTTAGGATATAAAAATCATAACACAAAGAGCTCATCACAAACCACTGTAGCTGAATCTCTAAAATTCAACGTAATCTTGTGTAAATTCATGAAAAATTCCCAAATCAACATTTATCCATGATCTTACTCAAATCTACTTATATTCAAGCATTTTACACCAAATCTTAGCATAATTCGGGAATTTGAAGCTTAAAACATAAAAAAGGACAAGGAGGGAAACGTGTACACTCAAGTGGTTCAGGCGATCCCTTCTTCTCTAGTAATCTTCCTCTCCTTTCTTGCCATCCCTTCGGACTTGCGAGTCTCCAGCGATCCTCTTCCATCGGCCAAACACGTTTCTCCTTTCTCACGCTCTCTCTGGCTCCCTTCTCTTTCTCTGGTTCGCCCTAATTCATCTCTCTTTCCCTCCGGTGTGTCGATTCCAACACCTCCACCATCTCCCGATTTATACCATTGCCCCCTTATTATCATCTGTTTGCACCCATCGTCGGAAATCTTAGTGAATCGACGAAAGAGGTATGGTAGATGGTTGTAGAGCACTATGGCAAGCACAGTAAGGGCAGTGGAGGTCGTGTAGCACTGTGTTGAGTTGACTCAGCTCTTAATCCAACTCTACTCGGTCCCACACACGCACACGTGGCTTGCATCGGTCCAAAATACCACATAGTAGGGAAATTACCAGGGATAAAACCAATTAATCAGAGAGAGTCCAACACAAGTTATGATACATAGCTAATTATCCAGATTACAAAAATTAATTACATTTATTTTGAATAATCTAGACACAGATATTACATTGACTCATCAAGATATTTTCTTCTAGTTCTCCAAGTAGAAAAGCCGTCTTCACATCCAACTGCTCTAGCTTTAGATTTTGATATGCTACTAATGCAAGTAACACCTAGATAGAAGTGTGCTTGATTATTGGTGAGAAAATTTCATTGTAGTTAATTCCTTCTTTTTGATTGTAACTTTTTACAGCTAACCGTGCCTTATATTTTGCCCTTTCAATCCCTCGAATTCTAGCCTTCTTCTTGAAGACCCACTTGCAACCAATAATTCTCCTCTCTTTAGTATCTTGACTAGTTCTTATGTTTGATTTTTACGAAGAGATTCTATCTCTTCACTCATTGTAGCAATTCACTGAGCGGATTCTGTACTTTTGATAGCTTCTCGATATTTAGAGGACTCCTCAGATTCCACCTCTTTTACTACTTGAAGAGTACAAACCATTATGCTTTCATAACCATATCTCTTTGGAGCATTCATTTGTCTCCGAGATCGATTAGTAGCAATATTATACGACCTTTTTCTTGTTGTTGCTTTTCAAATTCTATATTAGTCCCTAGTTCGTAACTCTATGGTGAATCTTCATCATCTTTTTAATTAGTTCGTAACTCTGTACTTTTGATATCCAATTTTTCCTTCTCCACTTCTTCCACTAGTTATGTTTTCACCAAGTATATGTTGAATGGATTTCGTTGTCTTCCTTCTTGTGGGAATTAATTTGTGGAATATTACAAATCATCTATATGGGGCAAGTGAAAAGCCAGCAAGAAGCAGATTCTAATGGTTTTCAGCTTTCCTAGGAAATAGAAAAAAGGTTGCTTTGCCTTTGATTAAATATCTATACTTAAATGCAACCTAGCTCTAAGTGGAGATTTTCTTTGAGGAGCTAGCAGAGCTCAAAGTTATGTCATCAACAAAAAGAAAACTACATCTTATTGCATGATAATGACCTGGAACCGACGTAAAAATGAAACCAGGTGGGAAGTACTTCACGCAAAAAAAAGGTGTTTTTTAATAAAGACGCAGCAAATTTTATCCTCCAGCTAGAATGTCTAGACTTAATACCTATGTGACCAAAAAAAAGCCTAGGATTCTGGCATGTTTGTAGCGTTTGGGTTCCAGGTTCGTTTATCAATCCCCATGTTTCCTTGTCTTATTATGAATAAAATTTAGCCTTAAGTTTGAACAAATAGCTGGGTTTATGTTCACATGGTCTTATCAAAAATAATTTACCGGAAGAAATCTCTTCTCCTGCATACAATACTTAGCATAGTAAATAGACAAGCTATGCCATCATGGTTAGTTAGTAGCAACTAGCTGATACACCCGTCGTCTTGGCTGTAGGATTTCTCGATTGGAACCATAGGCTATGAAAATGTGCAGAACCCTAAATTTGCTATTGTTTTTACAAGTGGTGAATGATATAAAAGTGTGTTTTGGTTGTGAGGACGAGCCATCCCTGCTATTCCTGCCTTGTCTCCTAATAGAAGGCATTTAATTATGGATTGGGAACAGAAAGGGCTGCTGCTTGCTGCAGTAGTAGAACAATGCTCTCTTTGTGTATCGTATATGTCATCAGGCTCTCATGCTAGTGGGGTCCCTGTCTCTTAAACTAACAGGCATTTAACAGTGTTGGCATGTATTATATTTTAAAAAAAAAAAACCGTGGTGGCATGTCTTCATCTCTGTCCTTCTCTCCCTGGCTTTCTAACTGTATATTAGGGTTAGGGTTCTGTTACGAGTAGCATGATCACATCCTCTCATGTGCTGTTATGCTGCTGCTCTGTTTTGTTCTCTTCCCTCGGTCTCCTTTTTTCTCGGATCGGCTGCTGCCTCCATTGCAGTGTCAGCTCCCGTTGACAGGACATGTACATGCAAACACAAAAATATTTCTTTAAATTGTTACGTACTGTGAACATAACTAAAAGGAGATATTGATTGATTGCACCTGCGTGATGAACATGGTCATTAATAATCAAGTTTCAGTTCTATATAATATACTGGTGAAGGGCATGTGTCAAATAAGAGATTATTAGGAAATCATTTGAAAATTAACTCGTTGGAAATGAATAATGTAATGAACAAAAATATTGAAAAGAGTATAATCAATTGGAATTGTTATGTATTTGTAATATACATAATAAAATATATTTGTAGTTTACAGATTTTAGTGGTTATTAAGTGACAACTTGAAATAATATTATTAACTGATACGTGCATTGTACATTAATCAATTGTATTTGAGTTTTTTTTATCCATAAAATGTGTCATTTGTTTAGTTATGTTGGATATTATTATTAGATGTATGTAGTATTGCACGTTTTGTGTACCATAACTTCTAAATTAGACTAAATATAAAAAAAAAATTATATGCAGTTGAAGTTAAAAGTATTGAAGAAAACCAGAAGGAGAAGAGAAAAAAGAGAGAGAACATTAAAACAGGCTCAACTAATAGACATTTCTTAGGATACATGCACACCTTTGTTTCTTTTCTTCTTTCTTTCTCCCTCTCATTTACTCCACCTTTAAGTTATTTACGTTGACAAGAGTATGCATAAAATACACAAGGAAACACATACCAAAGGGAACTTCAAAATTAATTAGACCATAAAACCAACCAAAACAATACAAGAGAACGTAATGGAAGGTTATGTTTGTTAAAAAAAGGAAATAAATAATAATTATACCTTTTGAGGTACTTCTTTATATAGAAACCCTCAAGTGCTACATGCAATTCCATTTGACCATAGGGAAAAAAATAAAAGAGATAGAAAAGACAGAAGTTAATTATAGCATCTTATTTTTTTCGATTTCTTCTAGAAGAAATCTTCTTTCTGAAAAGGTAGTGATTTTCTTTATGTCTAAGACATTAATGTAATTCTTCGTTTTTTCTTCAGCAATTTGTAGATGGAACAACCTTAGCGGAGCTTTGAAATTTCATCACTAAGTGCCTCTTCTCTATTGACTTATATCAAAAAAAGTAAGGTAAATGACATACATGTCATAGCAGAATGTTTCTATTTTCGAATAAAGTGTTGTATGACTCACTTATATTGCCATTGTTTGCAATTCAGTAGCATCTTTGTTGAATAATGTTGTTGTAGTATAATCAAATAATGTTACAATTAGTGAAGATGTGTGATTAAGGATTTCAAACCTTACTAAGTACTTATAAAAAATTTTGATGTAGTAGATTATAATTTGCATAGAGGAAGAACCTCTTTGATTGGTGGTGTATGTGATTATTATGTGATTGATATAGTATTTTCATTCATTGATTGATTGTTAGATGTAACTAAACATCATTGGTTGATAGTGAATACAAATGATATGTGTATATGATTGTTATGTGCATTGATATAGTATATACTTTTATTTTCATTAATTGATTTATTGTTATATGTAACTGAACAACATTGATTGATGGTGAATACAATACTACATGTATGTGATTGTTATATGTATTGATATAGTATTTTCATTTTCATTTATGTTAGAGTCGTTCTCGTTTCAATTTAACTATAGTTTTGTAACAAGAACTTAGTTTTTGTTGTCTCAAAGCATATAATGTATTCACAATAGAATCTTTATGGATCCATAATTAATTAATATATGAGTTTGACATAATGACACACATAGACATTTATCTATATTATTTTAAAAAGCAATAATTTTGTATTCTAAGATTTTGAGGTAATAATATATGGTTTAGGAGTATATTGAGAGTATGTCATATGATTTAAGAGTATATTGAGAGCATGCTATGTAACTCTCTCTCCATTTATATCAAATTAAAAGATGCCATGTCATGAGTGTTATAGTTACTTGATTACTACATAATTTGTGTTGAGTCACTTAATCTTAAAGCAATCAATTGTATTAATGCACTATGCACTTACAATGAAAGTAAATTATATATAAATTTACAAATAAATGAATAATTAATGTCAAGTGTAAGCATACTCCTTTATTTTCATATTACATTTGAAAATGTATTTGTAAAAATTATAAATAAAAAAATGACATTCATAATTCTATATTTTATAATAGATCCTAATGTGCTATATATGTTGTATATATCTTTTTTTTTTTAAATTTCAATCCATTTAAAAATATTTTAACCATAAAGATTGCATCACTATATTTAGAGTATATGCAATTAAATTTTCATTGCGAATTGAGTTTCATAACACTTTCATATTAAGGATCCAGATTGTTATTTAACATGTAAAATTAATACGTATATTGTTCTTACTTGGTTCACTGGTACAACCAAACGTGTGACTTTCTCTAGTGATAATCACTATAGGTTTTGAAACACAATGTAAGAGGGAACGACAGTGGAGGAATGACATTGGATTTACTCAAATAGGAAAAATACTTGATAAAAAAGGAAATAAAGATAAAAAAAAGGGAGTAAATTTGGTGTAGGTGTCTACATCTAATATAGTTGTAGGCATCTTTATTTTAATAAATACATGGAGAAAAAAATAATTATATAGTTATATTTATTAGATATCTATAAATATATAGTAAAATTTTCATTTAAATCAAACTACTATTAACCGTTCAAATTCAACTTGTTTTGTTAAATCCTAATTTGTAAATTTTGATTAAAAATTAACAGTAAATATAACTCAAGTTAAGATGAAACTTTAACACATAATAAATTATCTTAGAGATTAAGTAATTATATATTTAAATTTTATTTTTAAAAATTTAAAAAAATATAAAAAATGTTTCAGGAAAAATTCCTTGTACAGACCTACAATGATTAGTTTTTGTGGAAAAAGGTTTTCTTATATCATAAATTGATAAACTACAAGGTTTACTCTGAAATTCTCTCGCTAACTTGGAAATTGGAATCACCCTTGTTAGGTGGATCACTGATTCACTTCTCGCCTTGCTCTTGTCGCCTCCCTCGCCGCTTCTTCATTGGAAACCAAGGGCGGATTTAGGTGGGGTCAGTTGGGGGTTTTGCTTACATTGGACTTATTAAAAATAAATTATAGTAGTTATATTTGTTTGCAAATAATTCCATAAAAAATCCCTCCGACTCTGTGTCTCTCTCTTCTCTCTCCCATGGAAATTCCTTCGACGCTTTCTCTTCTCTGTCCCACGAAAACACACTCCAATCTCTAATTTCCCACCTCCGACTCTCTCCCTAATTTCTCACTCGAAGCCAACCATGCACCTGCACAGTCCTCCTTAATCTCCAATGGTTGTCCCAATCCTCCGTGGGAAAGGTGGCGAGCCTCCTCTCTCTTGTTCCCAAGTCGGCCAAGCACCTGCACTACCTTGCCACTCAGTGCTTGCAGCTCACTTGATGCCTTAATCTCC
>JAMKQA010001858.1:0-31454 GCA_024699735.1 Posidonia australis | reverse complement strand
TTAGGCCAATGAAGGGAAATGTGATATTGGGCTTAAGTCTGGATGGAAATGGATGAGCTTGGTTTTGGAAGAAGTTCAAATGTGGGTTGAGCCATTGTGGACTTTGGGCTTCATGGGCCTCCATGGGCCTATGTGGGCCCCCATGGGCCCAAGTGGGCTTCCATGGGTCCAAATGCATTAAATGGGCCCAAATAAGTTAAATGGGCCTAAATAAGTCTTGTGTGCCCAAGTGGGCTCAAATAAGGCTTAACGGGCCTAAGTGGGCCTTCATGGGCTCAATTGGGTTTCCATGAATTAAAAGAGCCTTGATAGGGTTAGAGCTCAGCCACCACATCCTTATCCTGCAAAATTGGAAATTTGGGGTGTCTACACATGGTTTACAAGTAAAAATGGATAATCAGGCCCAGATGTCACAAAGCTGCCATGCTCGCTGCCAACCCGCCATTGCCATTGCCATAAAGTGGAGAGAGGAAGAAGGATCAGGATAGGATGAAGAGAAAACAGAGACAGGGGAAGAAGAAGAAGAAGAAGAAGACGAAGAAGAAGAAGAAGAAGAGAGTAGGAGAGAAAGAGAGAGAGACAAAGTGACAGATGGGGGAGTCGATCGTCGTTGTTGTTGACCTACAGCAGCCACCCACCGTTCTCTCCATCATCGCTGCCACTGTGTCAAAGCTCACCGTTGTTGCCATGACCAAGTGGATGCACGGGTCGATGTTAGTGGAGGTACATGCTTACTCGATGCCCTCTCTTTATTCTTGTTAATATTATACTGTTGTAGTGAATGTGTTGAGATTCCAAGTGGAAATCTTGTTTATATAATATTTATTGTTGTGATTGTGCTTAGGATTCAAAGTGAGGATCTTGTACTACAATGGTTGGCTGTTATTGGATTCATATGAGAACTCAATTCTTGTGGTTTGTGATATTAAAATTGAATGCAGAAATTGTGGAATATTGGTTTGAATGTATGGTTTGTGGTTTGGACTCTCGTGTTTTCGAGTTTTTACACCTGTTTTGCCATTTATTGCAGGTTTTTACCCTTAGGGATGGGCGATTTGTGCCTAATAACGCCCTCAGGCTAATTGTTGGACCTATGGCACATTTTGAGTGCATGTTCTGTCGCATGTGTTAGGCACATGTATTAGGGGCACATTTTCTCCATGCGGCCACCATGACAGTGGTTGTAATTGGGGTTTTTTTAGTGATTTTTGAGCGATTTTCATGTAAAGTTTTGACATGAGATTTTGAGCAAAGTGTTGTAGAACTTTGTGTGGTATTTTGAATAATCATTTGCTTGGTTTTTGAAGCAAAGCCTTGTGTAGAATTTTGTCGTTTTTGTCGTGGCCTTTCGTGTAGTATTTGGTTTGTTGTTTTGTGGTTCCTTTGAGATGATTCTTAAAAAATGACTTTTGAAATGATTTTCTAAAAAAGATTTAGAAAAAAAATGCATAATTTTTTGCAAAAAAATTTGGAAAAGGTTTTCTATCAGTTCTCTGCTTGTAGAGACTAAGAAGCTCTGGGATTCTGCTAGTAGATCCAAGGAATATGATACCTTTGGAGGAGTTGAGCACAAGTCCTAGGTTAAGGTCAACAGGTCGAGGTGTCATCCGGACTTGAAGAAATAATGACAGCAGACAGGAGATATAATACCTCTGTATAGTTGGGTATGATTCTCTCGTTGGTTCGAATACTGAGACTTGAGTTTTGTAGGTTGAGGTGCTATTCAAACTTAACGGTGTCGTGGTAGTTTATCAAGAGAGTACGATACCTCTATGTAGCTGGATATGATACTCTAGTTGCTTCAGGTACTGATACTTGAGGTGTTGGCTGGAGTTAGAGATGAGAGAGACTCTTGTTACTCTAGACACAAAGATCACTAGGACCAAGAGACTGAGATTGAGGTTTATGTAACCAAGAAACCAAGCATAAGGTCTAATGAGAATGCCAAGAGGGTAGACCCTATGATGTTTGACAAGTATGGGTAGTGCACGTGTCCCATTTCTGGTAACGTCCTAATAGAAGACAGCTTTCCTATGTAGTTAGCTTTGTTGAGAGTCCTTCATAGAGGAGAGATGTCGAGACAGATAGGCTCCTTACAGGGTGTATTATCCGTGATGGTATTGCTTGTGGCTTATTCGTGGCAGTATAGTTTGGTTGCTTGACATTAAGTAACACAATACACTGTTGTTGGGTTAGTGGTTGTTGTGAGTGTGCTATTTGCGATAGAGTGCATTTAGAAACCGTTAACTGTCTATTCTGCACAAAGAGTACGTGGGTTCAAACTATGTAATTTTGAGTACTCAAAAAAGCTGACTACCCTGTGCTACTTGAGTTTTTGGTACTTTGATATTGTGTTTTGGATGCAAGCTTTTGTGAGAAAGATGCATCTGATTTTCAGTACTTTGGCCATTATAGCTTCAATATTTGTGAAGCATAACGGATTTGATTTTGGGACTTAGCTTTGAGATGTAGTTTGTGTTGGTTTTGGTTTTTGAGCCCTGATTTAGGTTTTTAGGCTCTAGTCTAAAGGAGACCTTGCCTTTCGAGATACAGTTTTGTGTTGATTTTGAACTTGGTTTGGCGTAACGTAGCCACACCAGGTATGCATAAAGAGATTTCAAAATGCATGTGTTTTGGAAGGAAAAAGAAAAAAAAAATTGAAAAGTAAATTTTAAAAGAGATTTCCATACTTATCTACAATAGAGTTTTGCAAGTCTTGGTGGATTACAAGTTTTGAGCTTGTAGTAGTCGAGTGAAGGCAACGTGTGGTTTGAAGAGCTAAGTGTGAACAACTCTAATCCTAGTTTGTTGTTTTTTTAGTAGTTGGAAAGTATATATTAAGTGACTAATAGATGTCACTTATATATGTTTTGATGTTTTTCCTTATAGGTGTAGATACATTTTAGTAGTCAGGTTTAATACACATTGTTGGAGCTACGTAGTCGTACACTACAGGTTCTAAGTAGAATTAGAAATCTATTCAGTTTATTAGTTATTTATTTTGGTTAATTTAAATTTTCTGCATTTATTTGAGCTATTTATTTTAATAATAGTCTAGATGTGATAGAATGTAGGTTGTGACACTTCAAGCGTTGCAGGGTAATACAGAGTTTTGGTGATTTCTAGAGTATGCGTAACAACTTTGGCCACCATCCTAGTAATTTTGACAATCACGAAATGCAGAGCTAATCGATGGTTGATCGGATTTCTTCAGTGGTCTCAGGAAGTAGGATAAAGAAGCTACAAGAACCATCTAAGATTCTACAATATTTAATCAAGTATGCCATATGAAAGTGAGCAATTAACACCTATATATTAGATCGTGGAGAAAGAAATGTTTCAAAATAACCATATCTAAAATATAAACTCCTATGGAATGACTGATTCCATTGGTAGTAAATTAATTATTGAAATATTCGTATCTATAGATTTTTTAATGTGTACCACTTAATGATTTGGTGATTATGCTTATCCTCCAATAAATGTTAGTACTGTATGAAATGAAATTTATATGTTTAATTAGTGTAATATATATTTTGTGAGCGTTTAGTATTGCAAGAATTCTGTAGATTAGTTAACATTCGTTTTTCATTATTTTTTTTTAATGAAAATGTTAATATTTTTCTTTGCATGTACCTTCCAGTTCCGCTGGTAGCAGATGAGATGTCGATGTAAAGAACAGAAGAATTTCTAAGCGACTGAATATTAAGAAAACACCAGTAATCCAAAGGCGTTATTAAAGCATTCAATATGAAATCATGGTCGATATGATAAAGCGACTAATTTTGATTGGCTAAACCAAACAACATATTGGCAATACTGCACGGGCTTATTTCTCATATGGTATTCCAATATAAACATGAAAATATGCGGGAGAGAAAAGACAAAATCAAGTCATTCATAGAAAAACACATAAGAAAAAAAGGAAACTTCTCTATCTTGTCGATCCACCACTAGTAATTTTCTCATATGCCATCATAATCAGTGCAGTAAGAGAGAAAAATGGGCAAGGGACACGCTGCTCAATCCAACAAATACCGCATCCATCCAACCAGATGTGCTCGATCAACCAAAAGATGGGACTTAAGCTCTGATGCTTTAATTAATGGGATGAACATGGCCAAGCCTGCTCGGTAAAACTCAGCATCAATGCTGCAAAAGTAGTTTTGCGTTTCTTACCCGAAGCACCATGAAGCTTTTATTGAACTTGCTGAGCAGTTACTAAGTATGCATCGTTGTTTAATTACTTACCTCAGGCGCTGCAGCATTTGCCTCCTCGCGCTTGTATCCATCTTCACCTGGAAAATATCAATCAAGGTTGGTAAATATATATCATGACGATATGCTACAAGCATTTACATAAACAAGAAAGTAGTAACGGTCATCCATTTATGAGCCATGCATATGAACCTGAGAAATGCTAATACGGCGTACCAAGACGAATGCATCTATATTTTACCTGCATCCTCGGGTAGATCAGAAGTCCAGAGGGTTAAGTTGTCCCTAAGCAACTGCATGATCAAAGTGCTATCCTTGTACGACTCTTCATTCAAGGTGTCCAACTCTGCAATGGCTTCGTCGAAGGCCTGTTTCGCCAAGTGGCATGCCCTGGAAAATTCACATAAAATTTCACTGTGATGGCATGTTTCGAGATGCCGTGCACCATGAACTGGACGACCAAGCTTGGAAAGTCACCTCTCAGGGGAGTTCATGATCTCATAGTGGAAGACGGAGAAGTTCAGCGCAAGACCCAGGCGGATGGGGTGGGTCGATGGAAGGTCGTTGTTGGCAGCATCCGTCGCCATCTGAGGGTAACATTGCGGAATGCGATGGGGGGCGTTAGAGGGCCAATATTGCACCAAGTCGTAGAAAGGATAAACAATCGTTTAAAAAACACATGCCTGATAGCCCTTGAAAGATTTGTCGGCGGCGTCTTTCCTTTCGTCATCACCCTTGAACTCCGCGAGATAACGATAGTAGTCACCTTTCCTGGATAAAACATGTCAAGCGACAGGAAATAAGCGTACGACATCAGAGTCCTGAAGAGACAGATTACATTAGCAACAAACAAGCTCACGTACGTTGGAGCACGTTTAGCAGATATCTATCACCTCTGGTCGTATTGTCAACAAAGTCGGCAGTAATGTTTGACACTAATCAAGCTAAGAAAAAACATGTTACATGGCAATCTTAGGATGGAAATCCACATGCTTTGTTGTTAAGTAGTAGTTTAGTTTCAGTTAACCATGCCTTGCCAATTTGATACCTAGCTAGTGTGACATCTTCCGTAGCAGCCTCAAATCCACCCAAGCCTAAATAATACTTAAATTGAACTTGTTACAATAGTAATTAGTCCTTGATGAGTTTATAATTATAATTAAATGATAATGTAACCTAATTAATTATACTCTTTTAAATGTAGTACTTAATTTTCATATTTTCAACTGGTCCACACTCTAAAAATATTATTTGTGACATCCTAAGTCGAGCTGCAGCCACATATCAACCTCAGTTCCATCAGTCAGCCTAAAAAACTTAAAATCCAAGTTGATTTGATGGTAGATCTTGGTCTTTGTTTAATCCACCTACTTCTTTTCTTTAAGAAATATAGAATTAAATCCAAAGTGTTGCACCTAATGCATGAAATTATATTACATAGTTCCACCAGCTTCCGAGTCTCTTTGAGTACTATGAAAATTATATTTCCAAACTATACTCATACTAAACCATAGAGAGGTTACAATGAAAAGATTAATAATCAGGGTTTTACACGATATATGCACAAAATACTACTGATATAGGAAGTAACGGACTTATGAAATACAAACGAACAAAAGGCAAAATGGATGACATTAATACATGGTAAGGAAAGTTTTATGATGACTCGGATAGGATTATATGCCAAAGAAAAGCCCAACGAAAAAATAGTTGCATAAAGCGCATGAAGATCATTAAAAAAAAAAAAAATGAAAATCCTAGGTATGACTCACATCTTATGGTAGAACACAGTTGCTTCTCCAGAGCCAGCTGATGGGATCAAATGCTTGTCGATAATGTCCAAAATGTCTGTGCATATCTTAGACAGCTCTTCCTCCACGCTCTGGCGATAACCCTTAACGTGTTTCATATTATGCTCGTTTCCTTTTGATTCTTCCTTCTGCTCAATAGACGACATGATACGCCAAGAAGCACGACGAGCTCCGATGACGTTCTTGTAACCAACTGAAAGAAGATTTCTCTCCTCAACGGTAAGCTCCACGTCAAGCATGGCGATCTTCTTCATGTATTCTACCATCTCTGAGAAAATGAAAACCAAAGGCACATGAATGGTTCTCTTGCTACTACAATTTTTAATTTTATGGGCTCGGTAAGGGAACGCAGCAAAAGCATTAAAAAAAAGTTGCAAATAATAAAAAAACAATGACGTTGTTAGCACAATTAATAGAGTCATGTTCGGTAAATATTAACCTATGTAACCATCAAATCTCGCTATGAAATTTCTCCAGTCTATTACAAATAAAGCAGCGCTTCACTTTTGGGACTAAATACATCTCACTTGTTAATTTCCAGCAAATTGACATATAGGAAAATGTGCAGGCATTTTTATTGTGGCAAGAAGCATGTGCCGTTCCAATTATATATACATTAAACTTGCTTGCTTCTTTCCTTTTCATATAGGATTCCGGTTCGTGTTCACAAATTCCTACATAAAATTACAAATACACATGATTGATAGGGTCGATGGTATTATGTAATATCATCTCTCTTTTGTAGGATATCATCAACCAGTTGAGATTGATTTTGCACACCTACATGTCATAAAACTAACTTTTGATGGATTGTGTGACTGGTTCTACTTCCAACAAAGCAATTTGACTATGAGTCTGGCATCGATCTTGAAGCGTTGGAATGATGTAAAAATATCTTTACGATGGGTAGAAAAATAATGAAAAAATTATTTTAGAAGGAAAATGCTACAATAATATCACTACAAAAAGATTAACAAAAAAATGTCAACTTCGTTAAATCTATGAATTAGGGACATAAATAATGCAGAAAGAAATTAAAGGTGCACGCAATGAATATGTTAATGTGTTGTAGCCTGTTTGTAACGTAGGCAACTTAGGAACATCACACGGTACACTTGTTTCTTATTGTGTGAGAGATTTCTCGCCCTTGCTTCTCTCAACTATTTGATAAATCTGTAATGTCTCATCTTATCAGAGACATGCAATAATTCTTATTTAGTGAATTTAGAATTAACTTTGAATATACCTACCTGTAGATGTTCTAATTCTCTTCTTACTTTTCTGCACATATGCACATTGTCGTATTCTTTAAGTAACAAAAAATCTTTATATATATGCACATATCGAGTCTAGTGCATTATGGAAGTAAACTGGCTCATTGCCTGACTCATTTTCAACATATAATTTTAGTGAGCGATATTTTCAGAATTTGAAGGAAAACTGACTTGAAGACAGATTAAGTTGCACCAAAACAGGTATATCATCATGGTGGGTTTTTTATCGATTATAAGTAGCATTCTTATTTAGTGAATTTTTATTTTGATTAGATGGAATTATTTGGGATTCCAAATTTAGCTTCCTTCCAAAAGTAATAAAATATGATCTCTGTGCACTAGGTAATGCTGTCAATCTTACATTTTTGTCTATGTTTAATAGCTAATTAATTGTACTGTATTTTTGAGAGACGAAAACCTGTTGGACATGCAAATCTACCATTTGCATTTTGGTTAGTGGCTAATGCAAGCCTACAATTTTCAAAAAAAAAGAAAGAAAAAGAAATAAAGAAAGAGACAGGGACCATTGTCAGATTAATTTTCGGAATACGATGGAAAACATGAAAATAAAAAATTTAAGGTGCATCAAATCAAGTATATATATGTCCCCATCATGCATTTCTTTACGTGGATGCTTTCTCCACTGAGGAGCTGAGGGCGGCACGTAAGTAATTGTTCGAAGAAAGATATCCTTATGATCTTCGGAGAGAAACGGGACAGTAGGTCATCTGATGTCAATGAAATCGGTTGGAATAGAAGTCTTGCAGATATATGACATGTCAATGAAATCGTTTGGAATAGAAGTCCCGCAGATATATGGTATGTCAATGAAATCAGCTGGAATAGAAGTCTTGCAGATATATGGCATGCTTGAGAGGGGGTCGGAGCTTTCAGAGGCTACCGGCCAAGCTTGGCAGGAGGAAGGGGTCAAAAGGTTGGAGGAACGGGACAACATGTCATCTGATGTCAATGACATCGACTGGAATAGAAGTCCTGTAGATATATGGCATGTCAATGAAATCAGCTGGAATAGAAGTCCTGCAGATATATGACATGCTTCGGAGGGGGCCGGAGCTTTCAGAGTCATGGGTGAATGTCCGAGGCCGTTGGCCAAGCTTGGCAGGAGAAACGGGGTAGCTGGTCATCTGATGTCAATGAAATCAGCTGGAATAGAAGTCCTACAGATATAATGGCATGTCAATGAAATCAACAGGAATAAAAGTACTGTAGATATACAGCATGGGGTGAACGTCAAAGGTTGTCGGCCAAGCTTGGCAGGAGGAACGGGTCAGAAGGTTGGACAAACGGGGTAGCAGGTCATCTGATGTTAATGCAATCGATTGGAATAGAAGTCCTGCAGATATATGGCATGTCAATGAAATTGGCTGGAATAGAAGTCCTGTAGATATATGACATGCTTCGGAGGAGGTCGGAACTTTCAGAGCCAGGACCTGAATGTCAAAGGTCAGAAGGTTGGGACAGCAGGTCATCTGATGTCAATGAAATCGAATGGAATAGAAGTCCTACAGATATATGACATGCTTTAGAGGGGGTCGGAGCCTTTCAGAGTCAGGAATGAATATCAAAGGTTATCGGCCAAGCTTGACAAGAGGAACGGGTCAGAAGATCAGAGAAATGGGACAATAGGTCATCTAATGTCAATGAAATTGACTGAAATAAAAGTCAATGAAATCAACTGGAATAGAAGTCTGCAGATATACGATATGTCAATCAAATAGAAGTCTACAGATATATGATATCATAATAAAATCGACTGAAACAGAAGTCTGCAGATATATGACATGTTTCGTAGGAAATCGGAGTTTTCAGAATCAAGGGACAGGCTGCCGACTAAGCTTGGTAGGAGATGAGAGTTGGTGAAACGTCAATTCAAGCAATTCTCCGAAACAATGCAGAAAGAGGGAGTCGTAACTTCTAAGAATGAGAAGTCAAATCAATTCGATGTTGAGGTCAAGGTAAATGCTAGCAAGAGGACGACCCAAAAGATCAGGTGGGGCCCGGAAAGACTTTCCAATCGAAAAGTACTGACATCGGATAGTACAGCTGAAAAGTAATCACGGCCTAAAATAATTTCTCAAGTGGGCCTGGATCAAAATAAGGGAATGTAATTAACCAGGAAATGGAAGAATAATTTGCAAGAATTGAAATATTGTTTTGATGATGTTAAGTTGATCAAATTTTAGTTTAAATTTTGAGTTGATTTATTATTTTTAATTTTATTGATATTTAATTTGATTTGTATTCATCGATTGGAAATTTTTTGCATTATTGTCATTGTAGTTTAGTGTTTGTTGTAAGAAAATAACAGATTTTATTTGAAAAATAACCTTCATCCATAAACAAACATTTGTTAGAAGGTATAGCAATCACAGAAAATTTTCGAACATCTGCCATGCATGTTCGCTGAAACTGTGCTTCATATTAGAGGATTTGCTGGCATTCGACGTAAATGTTCACTGTAAACGTTTGCTAGAAGGCCTTGAAGATCAACATATGAATGACCATCTGCTTAGAGGTGTAGATGTTATAGATTTCTTTTATTAATAGTTATTTTCTTTGCAGATCTATAAATAGACATCTAGGACTTCTCAAAATTTATCTTGTTACATCTCTTTTGATCGTCTTCTAGCATTCAAGAAGTTCAAATCTGTTTCTTTATCTTTATACTCTCTTAATTTAAAAAGTTTTATAGTCTTCGTAACATGAGGGCGTGCTTGTATTCTTCAACATGTGAGATTTTGTGAGAAGTGTAAATAGATTCTTCTCTACCCATTCAAGGGAGAAGTATAGTGAAACTTCATGTGGTGTGTGGAAATTGGAATAGGATGGTGCCCAAACCAATATAAAGTTCTCTATGTCAATGATCTTGTGTGGTAAATGATTGCATATAACTTATTGACGAGATCTTTTTAATTATGTGCTAAATTGATTTATTTTTTACATCAACTTAGGCATCATTTGTAAACGATTTAGGAAAAGATTTTCAATGTAGAATCTTTGATTATGTACACACAAGTCGAGGTAAAATAGTTGTCAAATTATGAGTGTAAAATCTAAAGAATATTGAATCTAGTTTGAATGTAGATTTTGACTTTGCTTTTGTTGTTCAAAATGAAATATTTATTCTTATGAATTTAAATCTAGTTTAGATGACTACAAGATTCTCTCATTAGGTGATGATAGTGATTTACATATAAACAATATAATAATACAAGAGTACACTTGTAATATGATTTTTCACAATAATACAAAGAACCTATTCTAATATGATGTATTCTCTTATAGGTTCTGTTTTTCTTGTCAACATAAATTTATGGTAATTTTTGTTAGGTAAATTTATGGCATTTGTTATAATTTTGAATAGGTAACCTTGTAAAAATTTATAACACATGGGGTTAAGAAGGTAAAAACACAATCAAGAATCTATTGATTGCGAAATAATCGAACCAAAGTTCCATTATTTGTTGTAATTCAAACCATCCACTTATCTTTCTTGACTTAAGTGCAGAATCAGTCACTATCAAGGACGTTTGGCTCAAATTATGTTCACTATTATGATTAATTCACAATCCAAGGCCCCATAAATTTTATCCAACGGGGCCGTAATACTTTATTTACCTCCTTTTAGAGTAATCGATCCAATAATTGATATCAAAGTCTTGTTTTTTGTTGTGGTGTTTCTATGATTTTTTATTGATTTATTACTTGTTTTTTATGACCATCGATTATTGCAACTTTCGCTAAAGATCATTCTACTACTAGGCTACTTTTGTTTGATGGATTTAACTACAATTATTGAAAATATAGAATGATGATTTATTTACAATCTTTAAAATGTACTGCTCTTTAGATAATAATGAATTTACTAGAATTTCTACATGTACTTCTCCATATGAAATGTAGCATATTCTAGAAGTTACTCATAAAGGTACTAGTTATGTTAAAAAGACTAAGATTAATTTGCTAGTGTATAAATATGAGTTGTTTAAAATGAAATCCAAAGAAAGTAATATTGATATGTATACTCGATTCACTGATATTATTAATAATCTTTAAAGTCTTGGACAATAGTATACTCAGGCTGACTAGGTAAGGAAGATTCTTCGATCACTCACAAATGATCGAGAGAAAAAGACTATGACACTTGAAGAATCCAAAGATCTATTACAAATGACTTTAGAACGACTCATGAGAAGCATAGTGGCATATGGAGTACAAAAGAATAAGTGAGAAGATTAAGAATCCAACAAGAATAGTCATGGTGGATCTGTTATTTTTGCTTACAATAAGAAAGATAAAATTATTGGAGTTGGCAGTACTGATAATTTCTCCAAATCTCTTGTTGAATGGGTTTTTTTGGTAGAAGGATTTAAGCATAGTTTATTGAGTATTAGTCAATTATATGGTAAAGGTTTTCCTGTTTCATTTCGTAAACAAAATTGTTGCCTTGCTATGGATGATGCTCTTGATAATATTTCTCTTGATGTGTTTTATAAAGGTTTACAACATAATAATATTTACAAAATTTCTGTTTGTAAACAAATGCTTGTTGAAGAGAAGTATTTTTTAGCCTTAAATGAGAAAATCATGTTATGGCATAAGAGACTTGGACATGGTGATATGAAGATATTAACAAACTTATCTAAAACACATTTGGCTAGAGAATTACTTAGACTTAACTTTAAAATTGATTATTTGAGTGATGCATGTCGAAAGGGAAAGTTAATAAAGAGCTCATTTAAGTTAATAAATGATGTTTCTACAAATACTCCTTTAGAGCTTTTGCGTATGGATTTGTTTGATCCATCTAGAACTAGAAGTTTAGGTGAAAAAGGTATGCATTTGTCATAGTAGATGATTTTTTGAGATTTATTTGGGTTTTTTTTTCTTGCAAATAAAAATAAACTTTTGATGAATTTGTTAAGTTTTGTAAGAAAATTCAAAAACAAACTATGTTTTGGCTTCATAGATCGGTAGATTGATTATCCAAAATAATGTAATATTATGTATTATAATCTGGATGATTTGAGAATTAATATTGATCTATGTGGTAATCCCTCTATTATGTCTATATTTATCTCTAGTAATTTCCCTACTATGTGGTATCTCAACGTTTTGTAACCTACATCTGTGTGTGGGACCAGAACAGGAGAAAGTCAGAATAGTACAGTGTCCATCGTCATTTACTGTGTTCGCTACGTGACCTTCGTAGTCTTTCACTATGCCACCTCGCCAATTTGTCAGAATTCTCGACAGCTGTCGGCGACAAACAATGACAAGTGAGTGACAACCCATAAAAGGGGAGGAGGAGATGGTGTTGGCAGCAACAGCTTGAGGAAGAGAGAGAGAGAGTCGGGAGAAAAATCCAAAGAGAAAACTAGAGAAAAGAGGGAGAGGCTCGAGAGGGAAGGGAGAGGTGGCCGCCAGGGGAGGAGTACTCGTCGGAGGTTAGGTGAGCCTGGTGGACACCGGAGGGAGTGGTGAGATCATCGGAGAAGGGGAGAGGGATTGTCGGAAGTCTCACTTGTGTACGCATCCCGTCCTAACTCCATTTTTCTGTTTAAGTTTAAATTTTTGATAAATAATGTGAAATTGGTTTAAATCCATGGAAATGAGTAGTATAGCTTAGATCTAAGAGTTCTTAACGAATCCATGATTTTTCTACAATTTATCAGTGATTTGGATGGATTTTTAGTAGAAATTTCTTATATGCACTATAGTGATTCAAAATGTGTTCTTCGACTTTCGGTTTTGATATCTCAATCTATGCTTAATGAATTTTAATGAAATTTGTTCCAAATGATAGTAGACTTGGAATGCTACATTTCTAGTATTTTTGCAAGATTTGTAGAGCACCAAAAATGGATCCTCCCAAGGCTCCCATTTCAATGATTTTGGCTATAGGCTAGATAACTATTTTTCTGACATTCGCCTAGTTCGACATACCGATTGGATTCAGTATGCTAAAATAGGGGATTTCGGCATATCGACCCTAATTTGGTCTATTGAACCTGATCCTTGGGCCATTAATTTCTGATTTTTTTTTTTTGAAGTTTAATCATAATGCCCTTATAATAATGATTTAAGAAGATTGTTTTTAGTGGAAATCCTTGTGCTTTAAAGGATGATTTTCAGGAAAAGAATTCCTGTACTGGAAAATGTTTCAAAATGGTTTGAAAATATAATTGCATGTTTAAAAAGGATTTCCATGTTTTTCCAGATCCACGTAGTTGTAGGGAAGTTACTGATAGGGGCATAAGGCCCTTCTGAGATTGATCATTAGTTTGAAGGCATGGTTGTCGAGGTTAGGGTCTGAGTGAAAGAGACTGGGTTAACTTGTTAGCCACTGTCGACTAGGCCTAGGAATGAAGACCTAGGTATCCGAACACCACTTGGGGCGTAAGAGAAGACATTCCCGTGCTCATGAAAAATATAAAGGCGATAAAGTGAGGCCTGTTGGCTGGGATAGTCATACCACCAGCATTGGGAGATTCACCGTGGTAGTACAGTAGGATCGAGGTTAGTACCTCGCCGACTACTTGTGGTTAGATCACCTTCGACCAAGGTGATGCTACTGATTTTGACTTGAGCGACATGTTTGCTTTTAAGCTAGAATCGAATTAAAATTTGACTTGTGGTTTTAACCAGATTCTAGCTAAGATAAGATTTATGATTTAGGCTAATTTTCCAACCATGATTAAATTATGATTTGAGTTTGGCTTGAACTTGTGTTTGGACTGGAATCTAGTTATGAATTTGTTTTCTCCAGAATGCATAAAAATGGCTTCTAAGTTGCATAACAATTTAGCAAGAAAATAAGTTTGAGAAAAACATGATTTGAAAGGAAATTTTTTGGAGAATTTCTGAATAGATTTTTCAGTTATCGTTCGGGTTTTAAGAACTGAGATATTGGTTTGCTCGTGGTTTTTCCGTTATTTTCTCGTTGGATGTGTATTATGTGACTTGAAGTCATTCACGTGTTTGTTTAATGTTTTGTTCTCAGGTGCTGATTAGAGGTGTAGTTCAGTTCTAGTGCACGTAGATTAAAGTCACTAGCTGTATATAGGTTTTGAGTTGTTAGATGTAGTTTCCTTTTTGTTATTAAATCAGTTGTCTTAAATAATTATGGTTGGGAAGAACTGGTACTTATTCGCAATGCTCTGCGAGACGTTACAGAGTGATATCAGAGCTTAGGTTACACTAATTATACCAGCTTGGTGGTATTCAGATTGATGACCCCATAGGATTGCACAAGTAACGTAGTTAGCACCTGACCTTTTTGTGTGTTCTTCTTGGTGGCAGAGAGATGCTACTTGGTAGATGTAGAGGTCGATGGAGGGCATCAACTTCTAGATCTGGCGTGGAAGAAGGGAATACCTAGAGAGATATGTACCATGAGCTAGGAGATATAATGCAGGGTTTGGTTCAGTCCCTTAGAGGTGGTAACAAGGAAGGAGTCAAAGGGGACCTCTAGATCATGTAGTTTTGCCAGATGAGCACACCAACTTTCGATGGTCACAGCACACTAAAGGATAGTGAAGCGTGGCTCTTGAAGGTCGAGAAGATTCTGGAGGGGATGGAATGTCAAGTAGAGAAGTAGGTGTGGCTAGTCACATTTCAACTAAGGGGAAAAGCTCCAGTGGTGGAGAGCTACACGTCAGATGAAATTCCCTAACTCTAACCTATTGA
Organism: Posidonia australis; assembly: GCA_024699735.1. Classification (NCBI taxonomy): domain Eukaryota; kingdom Viridiplantae; phylum Streptophyta; class Magnoliopsida; order Alismatales; family Posidoniaceae; genus Posidonia; species Posidonia australis. The sequence goes on along the minus strand of JAMKQA010001858.1, from coordinate 16,441 downwards.
TGATATTCTGGGAGGACTTGCGAGATGTGTTCTACGAGAGATTCTTTCCAAAACATGAGAAAGACAAGATAGACAAAAACTTTTGGAACCTGAAGTAGGGGGACAAGTCCGTGGCAGAGTATGAAACCACATTCCATCCACTGGAACAATTCGCACAGACATTTGACATTGAGAAGCGTCAAGCAAAGAGATTCGTAGAAGGGCTACATCCTGCACTCAGGTCAAGGTTCCTCGACTATCGATGCCACACTTTGGATGAAGTAGTAGAGCTAGCAACCTGCTATGAGGATGATTGTCAACTGTTCCTAGAGGATCACCCCAAGGGAAAGGGGAAGAAGTTCACTCAACGGCCTTTTGTTAGAATCCCAAGTTTTGGAAGTTTTGGGAGCTCTAGGAAGAAGAGAAAAGAGCAGTCTGATTTAGTGATTAAAGAAGGGCATAGTATCGTCGAAAAGTCAAGTGTCAAATACAGCTAGACTGGCTCAAGCAATGGCTCAAGGAGAGGACCTTGTCACATCTGTGGTCAGATGGGGCATGTAGCAGTGTAGTGTAGAGTTCGATAGAGGAGTCTGGACAATGTGGTATGCTACAACTGCAGAAAGACTAGACACTATCAGAAAAGCTGTCTGAATCCACCAAAGCCAGCAGGAGACGTGCCTCATCTGTCGACCTAAGGAAGAGTGTTCACCATCTCTGCTCTACATGCTGATTCCTCAGGGGAAGTTATAGAAAGTAAGGAGCGGTAAACGATTATGTAATATGTACTTTTAATGTTGTGGTATACCTAGTACTATTATTATTAGTAATAACAATGGTGGTTATGATGTGTGATTTAGGATCTTTTCTTGTGGTTAGCCAAATGATCTTCTGTTCGACTCAGGAAGTTCGTTCTCTTTTATTTCTAAATCGTTCGTAGTTGAGATCTGGGGGAGGCCACCTAAGTTGGCATTCCATCTTGATGTGGTGAGCTCATTGAGAGAGCATAGCTTAGTATGGAGGTATTTACGATCAGTCGGTGTTAAACTAGGAGGTAAGGGATTCAAGGCCAGTTTGATTTTGATGAACATGCAATAATATAATGTCATCCTGAGAATGAACTGGCTAGCATAACATTCAACAATGATAGACTATGCGAAGAAGAGAATCCTAGCAGAATGTCTAGGCTGCAGATGGTACTTGATACAAGGAGTCTGACCAGGAGAATCCAAGAAAGTGATTTCGATAATCAAGGCCTACCGCCATTTAGCAAAAGACAATATCGGCCACCTAGCCTGTGTGATGGTATCCTCTTCGCTAGTTCTAAGGGTACAAGATATACCAATTGTTGAAGAATACCCCGATGTCTTCCCAAAGAAATTGTTTAGTATGTTGTCGTGCAGGGAAGTAGAATTTTTTTTTGATTTGATACCGAGATTAGGTTCGATTTCGAAGGCTCTATGCAGAATGGCACCCATTGAACTGAGAGAGTTCTAAACTCAATTACAAGAATTACTGGACAAAGAATTCATTTGTCCAAGTATATCACCCTGGAGAGTACCAGTATTGTTCGTCAAGAAGAAGAACGGTTCACTCCAGTTATGCATATACCATTGGATGTTGAACCAGATCACAATCAAGAACAAGTATATGTTGCCTAAGACAGATAATCTATTTAACTAGTTGCAATTAGTGTCGATTTTCTCTAAGATAGACCTGAGATCAAAGTATCATTAGCTTAGGATCCGAGAGACAGATGTACACAAGACGGCTTTCTAGACTCGGTATGGTCAGTATGAGTTCCTGGTTATGACGTTTGGACTGACCAATGTACCCACAACCTTTATGGACTTGATGATCAATTCCTCATTGTGTTTGTGGATGACTTATTAGTGTATTTTCCGGATGTAGCAACCTACCAGATGCACCTTAGGATCATGCTGGAGACACTAAAGTAGTACCAGGTTTACGTAAAATTCTCAAAGTGTGAGTTTTTACTGGAAGAGGTGGCATTCTTCGGTCACATTATTTGCGGGGAAGGTATTAAGGTTGATCCAGCTAAGGTGGAAGCTGTTAACAGTTGGGCCAAACCGAAGAACATGATAGAGATCAAAAGCTTCCTCAGTTTGGCAGGATATTATTGGAGATTTATTTAGGACTTTTCGAAGATTGCAACTCCCTTGACCAAATTGACTCAAAAGGATGTTCCTTTTGCATGGAATTAGCAATGTAAGGAGAGCTTCAATGAATTGAAAGTTCATCTAGTCGTAGCTCCAATTTTGACACTATCATTTGGAAGTGGTTGTTTCACAGTTTACAGTGATGGCTACGAGACTGGGTTGGGATGTGCCCTAATGTAGCATGGGAAGGTAGTGGCGTATGCCTCACGCCAATTAAAGGACCATAAAAAGAATTATCCCACCCACAATCTAGAGATGATTGCAGTAGTGTTTGCCTTGAAGTTTTAGAAGCATTATCTGTATAGCGAACAGTTCAAAGTGTTCACAGATCATCAGGGCCTAAAGTTCATTTTCATGCAGAAGGATCTGAACCCGAGATAGAGAATATGGGTGGAGTACTTCAAAGATTATGATTTTAGCCTGTCATACCACCCAGGAAAGGCTAATGTAGTTGCAGATGCGCTGAGTAGGTGCACACATGTCGTGGTCATCCTAATGATCAAGGAATGGCAGCTATTGTAAGGATTGGTTGAGTGCAGACCACGAAGGTAGTCTTAGGGATCAATTAAGACTCTTGTGGTAAGGTTATTTGTTCGTCCAAGATTATTAGAGGCTATTGTAACTACTCAGCAGTTAGACCCATTTGTGCAGGTCACATGGCAGAAGTTGAAGGAAGGAGAGGCACCTCATTTCTCAATTGCTATAAAGGAAGGGCTCAGAGATGACTTGTGATTCTACATGCCTCAAGTGGAAGAAGTCAAACAACGACTACTTGAGGAAGCCCACAGGTCCATATACACCATCAACCCAGGAAGTACCAAGATGTACAAGGACCTTAAGAGAAACTTCTGGTGGTTTGAGATGAAAAAGGATATTACCGAGTATATGGCGAGATATGAGACTTGTCAGATGGCAAAGATCGAGCATCAGAAGCCCGAAGGAACTCTACAAGCTCTAGATATCTCAGTCTAGAAATGGGAGCACATGTCAATGAATTTTGTGACAGGATTGCCCACGACAAGAAGAAAGAATGATACTGTATAGGTGATCGTCGACCAACTTACCAAATCAGTGTAGTTTTTACATATGAGGGTGAATTTTCCCTTGTCGCAATTGGCTGAACTGTACGTGGCAGAAATAGTTCAACAGCACGGTGTTCCAATGTCAATCGTGTTTAGCAGTCACTCGGCTCACCTCGAAATTATGGGGAACGTTGCAGGAGGCATTTGGGATAATGTTGAACTTCAACAGCGCTTTCCACCCTCAGATTGATGGTCAGACAGAAAAGACAATCCAAGTACTGGAGGATATGCTATGAGCCTATGTGTTAAACTTTGGAGGTAGGCAGGAAGAACATCTACTGCTAATTAAGTCCGCCTACAACAATAACTATCACTCCAGCATCGAGATGACTTTGTACAAGGCACCGTATGACAGACCATGCAGGACACCCACCTTTAGAGCGAGGTAGGTGAGAGGCAGCTTGTGGACCCAAAGATTGTGCACTAGTACGAAGGCAAGGTAGACTTGATCCAGAAGAGGTTGCTAGTTGCACAAAATTGGTATAAGAACTATGCAGATAGGAGGCAAAGACTCTTGGAATTCTAAGTAGGAGACTTTATTTTTCTGAAAGTATCACTAACTAAAGGAGTGATGAGGTTTGGAAAATGAGACAAGCTAATCCCTCGTTACATTGGGCCATATCAGATTTCCAGAAGGATTGGTGAGGTGGCATGCAAGCTGAATTTGCCTTCAGAGCTGTCAAGCATGCATAATGTCTTCCACGTGTCCATGATAAGAAGGTGCTTGGTAAACGTGTCCCAGGTGATACTAGTGTAGCCAGTAGAGTTACAGGAGGACTTGTCGATCATAGAGGATGCTGTGTAGATCTTAGAAGGAACAAGTCCTCAAGAGCAAAATCATTCCCCTTGTATTGATTCAGTGGCAACACCACGACACTGAGGAGGCTACTTAGGAACATGAGGATGATGTTCAAAGATGGTATGCCCACTTGTTCCATCAGAAGTGAATTTCGATGACAAAATTCTTTTAAGGGATTAGGATGTAACATCCGTGTTCAATTTGGCCCAACCGTGTTTTGACTTCATAGATCGGTAGACCGATTATCCAGAATAATGTAATATTATGTATTGTAATATAGATGATTTGAGGATTAATATTGATCTATGTGGTAATCACTCTTTTATGTCTATATTTATCTCACCAAGGGGAGTGGCGAGATCGTCGGAGAAGGAGAGGAGTCGTCGGAAGTCTTAGTTGTGTACGCGTCCCGTCCCAACTCCTCTTCTCCGTTGAAGTTCAATTTTTTGATAAATGATGTGAAATTGGTTTCAATCCATGGAAATGAGATGTATAGCTTAGATCTAAGAGTTCTTGTCGAATCCATGATTTTTCTACAATTTATTAGTGATTTGGATGGATTTTTCATAGAAATTTCTTATATGCACTACAGTGATTCCAAATGTGTTTTTTGACTTTCAAGTTTGATATCTCGGTCTATGCTTAATGGATTTTAATGAAACTTGTCCCAAATAATAGTAGACTTAGAATGCTACGTTTCTAGTATTTTTGTAGGATTTGTGGAGTATCAAAAATGAGTCCACCTAAGGCTCCCATTCAGGCGATTTTATCTACAGGCCAGATGACTGTTTTTCTGACAGTCACCTTGTTTGACATATTAATTAGATTCGGTATGCCAGAATAGGGGATTTCGGCATACCGACCTTGGTTCGGTCTACCGACCTTGGTCTTTAGGCCATTAATTTTTGATTATTTTTAACGTTTAATCCTAATGGCCTTATAATAATGATTTAAGAAGATTGTTTTTAATGGAAATCCTTCTGCTTTAAAGAATGATTTTTGGGAAAAGAATTCCTGTAATGGAAAATGTTTCAAAGTGGTTTGAAAAGATAATTTTCAAACCACGTAACTGTAGGGTAGTAACTGATGGCCTTAGTATGATAGATCACTAGTCCAAAGACTTGATTGTCGAGGTTGGGACCCGGGTGAGAGAGACTGGGTTACCTGTTAATTGGTGTCAGCTAGACCTAGGAATGAAGACATGGGTGTCTGGACACCACTTAGGGCGATAGAGAACACATCCCAATGCTCATTAGAAAAATAAATGTGATAAAGTGAGACCTGCTGATTGGAGTGATCGTACCCTCAGTATGGGAAGGTTTATCACGATAGTGAGTAGGATCGAGGTTATTACCTCACCAACTGCTTGTGATTGGTTACCTTTGGCTAAGGTAGTACTACTAGTTTTGACTTGAGCTACGTGTTTGGTTTTAAGCTAAAAATGACTTGAAATTTGGCTTGTGGTTTTAGGCTAAGAAAAGATTTGTGATTTAGGTTAATTTTCTAGTCGTGATTGAATTATGATTTGAGTTTAGCTTGAACTTGTGTTAGGACTGGAATCTAGTTATGGATTTGTTTTCTCCAGAATGTATAAAAATGGTTTCTAAGTTGTATAAAAGTTCAGAAAGAAAATAAGTTTGAGAAAAGCATGTTTTGAAAGGAAATTTTTTGGAGAATTTCTGAATAGATTTTTTAGTTACCATTCCGGTTTTAAGAACTAAGGTGTTGGTTTATTCGTAGTTTTTCCATTGTTTTCTCGTTAGACGCGTATTAGGTGACTTGAGGTCATTCACACATTTGTTTAATGTTTTGTTCTCAAGTGCTGATTAGAGGTGCAATATAGTTCTAGTGTATATAAATTAGAGCTACTAGCCGTACGCAAGTTTTGGGTGGTAAGATGTAGTTTTCTTTTTGTTATTAAATTTGTTTCTTAATTAATTATAGTTGAGTAGAACTAATACTCATTCGTAGCGCTCGATGGGACATTACACGTAGTAATCATGGATAAGGATTTGAAAATGAATAGTTTTCTCAATTTTGTGATGAGCATAGAATTATGCATGATTTTCATTTCTTAGAGCTTTAGCTCAAAATGGTAATATGGAATGAAACAACTGCATACCTCAAGAGATGGCTAGGACCATATTGTGTAACAAAGCATTACCTAAGATGTTTTAGGCTGAGGCAATTAATACTACTTACAACATTTATGACAGAGATTTGAATTATTTTACAATAAAACAACTATAATTGCATATTTCAAAGTTTTTGGGACTAAATATTTTATTCTCAATCTTAAAGATAATTTAGACAAGTTTGATGCCAAATCTAATGAGAACATATTCTTAAGTTACTCCCTTCACAACAAGGCATATAGAGTTTTTAATAATAAAAAACTAAGGTTGTAATAGAATCTTTACATGTAATATTTAATGAAAATTTTACTCTTGTTAGTGTCAATAATGATTGTGATGAATTAACTCCTTTGCATGATCTTTCATTGAATGATAGTACTAATGTTGGGAGTGATCAAGTTGTACAACCAGAGGTTAAAGATACTTTGAGTTTGTAAAAACAAAGTGCCTATCAACTTGAGGGAGCTCAATCTGATCCTAAACGGTTTAAATATGCATCATCTCATCCATTATCACAAATAATAGGATCTTCAGATAAAATGATAACTAGGTCTACAACTAGAGATTTAATAGTTGATATTGCAATTGTTTTTTAGTTGAACCTTAAAATATTGAAGAAGCATGTAGTGATGAGTATTATATAATAGCTATGCAAGAGGAACTAAACCAATTTGTTAGGAATGATGTGTGGGAATTAGTTTCCCCTCCTACAGATTATCCTATTATTGATACAAAATGGGTGTTTAGAAATAAATTAAATAATATGGGTAACATTGATAGAAATAAAGCTAGATTAGTTACACAATGTTATAGACAAGCGAAAGGGATAGATTATGATGAAACATATGCTCTTGTTACAAGGCTTAAATCCATTAAGATATTGTTTGCATTTGCATGTTTTATGAATTTCAAGTTTTTCCAAATGAATGTTAAAAGTGCTTTTCTGAATTATTTTATTGTTGAAGAAGTTTATGTTAAATAACTTTCAAGTATTAAAAATGAACTTTTTCTTGATCATATTTTTAAATCGAGGAAAGATCTTTGTGGATTAAAACAAGCTTCTAGAGCTTGGTATGATCGATTAAAGAATTTTATTCTTGATGTAGGTTTTACCATTGTTGTGTTGATTCAACTTTGTTTTTGAAGAAAATTAACAATGATTTTTTGGTAATACAAATATATGTTGATAATATCATTTTTGATGCTACTAATGAATCTTTGTGTCAAAATGAAAGCTCCCCCATTATGCGCCTTTCAAATTGATTTTGCATTTACTAAGTAAATGCAAAATCAATTTGAAAGGCGCATAATGGGGGAGCTTTCATTTTTCCTTCGACTACAAATTCAACAAATTCCAAATAAGACGTTCATTCATCAAACTAAATACATAAAGGAGTTATTAAAAAAAATTGGGTTCTAGAATGTGAAAGCTAAATATACTCCAATGAGTATTACAACAAAACTAGACAAAGATGACAATGGTAAATCAATAAATATAAAGCGCTATCAAGGTATAATAGGTAGTTTGCTATATCTTACTGGTGGTAGACCTAACATCTTGTTTGTGTGCTTGTTTTCAATCTAATCCTAAAGAGTCTCATATGAGTATTTTAAAATGGATTTTTGCTTATCTCAAGGATTCTTCTAATAATGGTTTATTTTATTCAAAGCAAAGTGATTTTTCTTTAAAAGCTTATACTAATGTAGATTTTGAAGGTTCTAAAATGGATAGAAAGAGCACTTGTGATTCATATCAGTTCTTAGGACATTTATTAATCTCATGGTTTAGTAAGAAACAAAATACTATTGCTTTATCCACCACTTAAGTAGAATATATATCTACAGGATCATATGGAATTTAAGTATTATGGTTAAAACATACTATTAAAGATTATACTTTTGATTTCACATCCATTCCCATATTTTGTGACAACACTAGCACTATTCATCTTTCCAAAAATCCTATTTTGTATTATAAAACAAAGCATATAATGATTAGACATCATTTCTTAAAAGATCATATTATTAAGAAAGACTTTGAATTAGTTTTTGTGCCTACACAAGAACAATTAGCTGATATATTTACTAAACCATTAGTTGAGGATGCATTCATGAACATTAAGAGAAATTTAGGCATTTGTGTTAGATTTTATGTGTTTCTTGAGAAATCAATTTCAAATTATTTCTACTATTTTTAAATATTTTTATGAATTTTTCTAGAATTGTTTCCTTCATTTTGATTTGTATGTGTGAACATTTGAAAAGTTACTATCCTTAGACAAGACTTCAATGAATGTCCATGTGGATGTTCACTATGGCACGGTTAATCCTAAATCGTGCCCTATTTAAGTGTTTTTTCTTTCTTTTTCTCTACTTTTCCTCTTCCACACCCTCAACTACATATTCCTCTTGTTTTCCTCTTTGGATTTCTTCTTTTTCTTGTTAGATCTTCTTCATCTCGTTGGTTTCTCAGCCGTTATCTCTCTTTTCTCCCTTGTACGGCTTCCTCATGTCGAATATTTTACCCCTTTTTCATCGAATCTCACCTCTTCTTGCACAGATATTGTTGGTTGGTGAAGAATCTCATCGGATCTTCAAGGATAACGCCAGATCTCACCACCAATGGCATCTACAAGTCGTCCTCAAAAGAAGCTAGCATCCAAGAGAAAGCAACTAGGCCCGGAATAATCCTTGGAAGGTCCAATTGCAAGTGCCTCAAATCTTTTTGTTTCTCCTATTGCTTAAGCTTCTTTGGAACACCACTTTTTTAGAAATATTATCTTAGAACAACTCATTTTTGATAATGATTTTTCAACTGTGATGTCACTCCCCATTTTCGTGACGTTGATATATACAAATTTTGGTCATTCTTATGTCAAAATAAGGCATATCCTAAGTTGATAGCCCAATTTTATGCTAATCTAGAGGATCAGGATTCTGAGTTTCAATCTATTGTCAATGATCACAAGTTTACAATTACTCCCACTTATTTATCTAAAAATTGTCGATTCCCATATGGAAACATTGATCTTCATCATGCAATATATGATTTTGAAAATTGGTCTCGTGATGAAAATTTTGAAACTATTTTTCTTCCTTAGACTAATCCTTGATCCTAATTATATTTGACTAATCTCAAACATCGTGCTTGCATGGTAGCTAAAGTTTTGTCTAGGAATCTTATTCAAAGATCTAGTCATCAGAATGAAATTTCCTAGATCTTAATTTTAGCTATTTTTTGCATGATAAGAGGATTTCCTGTCAAATGGAATATTTTTGTTTACAACCTTCTTAAGATTCATTCCACCTTTTGAGTGGTTGTTTGTATGTAGATATTTGTTTATTCTTTTTTTTTATATGCCATAGGGGGAGTTAATCAATTTTTTTTAAATATATGAATATTTGAATTTAATGTTATTGATTCTTAAATTAAGGGAAAGATTTTCAAAATTATTGCTATCATAAAAAAAAAGGAGATTGTTAGAATTTAAATGATATTTTGATAATATCAAGTTGATTGGATTTTATTTTGAATTTCAAATTGATTTATTCTTTTCAATTTTATAGATATTTAATGTGATTTGTATTTATTGGTTGGAAATTCTCTGCCATTTTGGTGGAGTATTTGTTGTAGGAATATAGCATATTTTATTTGAAAAACTACCTTTAGGCATAAACAGACGTCACTTTGCAGATACCAAATTTCCTTTATTAATGACTATTTTATTTGCAGATCTATAAATAGACAACTAGGACTTCTTAAGACTTATCTTTCTACATCTCTTTTGATTTTCTTCTAGCCTTCAAGAACTTTAAATCTATTTCTTATCTTTGTACTCTCTTGATCTAAAAAGTTTTCTAATCTTTGTAACGTGAAGGTATGCTTAGATCCTTCAACATGTAAAGGATTTTGTGATAAGTATAAACGGATTCTTCTCAACCCATTCAAAAGAGAAGCGTAGTAAAACTTTACAAGACATTGATGCATGGAGACCAGAGTACACGGTGTCCAAACTAGTGTAAAATTCTCTATGTATCTTTGTAGTGGACGATCTTGTGTGGTCAATGATTACATATAATTTATTGATAAGATCTTTTAAATTATGTGCTAAATCAATTGATTTTATATATCAACTTAATACTCTATTCACCTCCCTCAATAGTAAACGATCCAACACAAATATATAATGCTGATACGCTGAGAGGGCCTATTGTATCTACAAATATGAATGAAGGGCTTAGTAGGGGCGTCAACAACATCAATAGCACTTCAGTTTCATTTGGAAAAGTGATTGGGGAGAAATAAAAGAACGCAGAGTGCACTCTCATCAAAGAAGTCCAAAGCAGCAATAAAGGAAGACTAGAGTCTAAGAGAACCAACTTCAGGAGGCTACTAAAGGAGGTGTCTGTAGAAACAAGGAAAAATATTTGGAGGAAAAGGGTAAAAATATTAGGTACCGTAGGAAGAGAACTCTAGATGAGTTTGGGATGATGGACTCTATGCAGGTTATGAAGAAGAGCATGATAGAGGATGAAGGTAGTAACAAGAAAGACTTGGGGGAACTTCACAATATTATCCAAGGTGGAGAAGTCGAAACGCAGCTGCACAGGCAAAGATGAAGATTATGGAATGGAATTGTCATGGAGGAAGGAGCTCCCTGTCAATTCATCATCTCACACTTCTTCTCAACTCAACCTTTTCAGTGGTGGCCTTCATTAAACTAGATGCTCAAAGGAGGTGTCCAAGAAAATTATAGCTCAATTGTTGTTGGAGTTTTGTATTGTGCCTGCAGAAGGTTTATCTAGTGGATTATGGGTGTTGTGGAATAGTGGCTGTGAGTAGAAAGTTCTTTCCTCAGACAAAAACTTCATTGCCGCAGAAGTCTATAATACAGGAGTGGGAGTGTGGGTGTTGGTCAGGGTTTATGGTGCACCTAAAAGGGAAGATAGAAAAGGAGTTTGGGATAAGCTGAGAAGTTTTGCTAATACCATTAGTCTTCTATGGTGTTTGTCTTGGCAATTTTAACCGTGTGTTGAACTAATATGTAAGGGGGGCAATCTCAAATTCTTCCCTACAAGATTTTAGATCTTTTTGTCTCTAATGTTGGTCTTTTAAACCTCAGCTTTGCTGGGCCATCTTATACATGGACCAATAGAAGGCAAGCTCATCTCAATGTAAGAGAAACGATTGATAGGGTTCTTGCTGATAGGAATTGGTGTCTAAAAATTCCTAAGGCTGCAGTGTTACATTTGCTTACAATAGGGAGTGACATTGTCCCATCCTATTAACCTTACAAAGCAAAAGGAGTAAGAAAGGTTCAACTTTTAAGTTTGAAGCGATGTTGATGAAACCTCAAGGCTATGAGGATTTTCTGAAGAAGGAATGGTGTGAGAAAAGACGTTTGGTTATGGAGAAGTGGGATGCAACGAAGGAATAATGGAAAACATGGAACAAGAAACATTTCAAGGACAACAAAAACAGAATTCTAAAATTGCAGAAGGTGGGTGAGGTGCAGAAGCTCCCTCCCACTGCTTCTTTTCTTGAGGAAGAAAGAATATTATGCATAGAACTTGAGACTCTTCTGGATGCTGAAGAAGATCGAACAGAGTCAGAAAGAATTTTATTTATAGAATTCAAAACTCCCAAGGACTGTTTGTGGAGGAGCATGACGAAATTGCCAATGATTTTGTAAATTATTTCAAGTGGATACTTCAGTCCAGTTTGCCTAGTGGTTTGCTACCTTCGAATAGAATTAGAACTGTGGAGGATGGAGAGGATATTTCTAACCAGATTGCAATGTTACCGTCTGAAGAGGAAGTGAAGAAGGTGTTGATGAGTATAGGTCCCCTAAAAAGTCCCGGTCCTGATGGATATCCAGCTTGTTTTTTCCAATATAGGTGGGCAGTGGCTAAGGACGATGTCATGGCTTTGGTGGAAAATTTCTTTGCTAATGGATATATGCCACCTAATCCAAATCATGCACACATTGCATTAATTCCAAAGAAAAAGGTGTGTTTGAAACCTGTTGATTACCAGCCAATTGGTCTAACCAAGGTATTATAAAAGATCATCTTTAAGACCTTAGCTAATAGGTTTAAGAGAGTTCTACCAACTATTGTATCATAGAACTAGAGTGCCTTCCTAGAAGGGAGACTGATTGGTGATAACATAGTGGTTGCGAATGAAAAATTACATCCTATGGGGAAAAGTAAAACCAAAGGAGGACGGTTTTCTATCAAATTTGATATGGCCAAGGTTTATGATAGGATGGAGTGGCGGTTCATTGAAGATTCTCTTCATGCTTCTGGTTTTCAGAAGAACTACATTAACTTAATGATGTCATGTATAGTCTCACCTCCAGTTTTTCCGTGATCATTAACGGGAAGCCTGAAGGAACGTTTAGAGGAGGTAGAGGCTTACGGCAAGGCTGTCCCCTATCCCCCTTTTTGTTTATACTGGCCATGGAAATTTTGTCTTCACTGTTTCATCAGTCTCAAGAAGTATGCCTTATTAATGGTTTCAGGTTTAATAAAAATGGCCCGACCATTACTCATCTTTTATATGAAGATGATCTTTTCGTTTTTAGAAAAGTGATGATGAGTGAGATCAGAATGAAAAGAATCATTAATACATTTTGCAGCATATCAGGACAGGAAATTAATGTTAACAAATCCTCTATTACTTCAGTCCAAACACTTCCAAGGAGAGAAAAGGTGAAATAAAGTCCTGGTTTGGTGTTGACGAAATGAATAAGGATGACAAATATCTGGGAATTGATGTGATTGGCAGCAGACAAAAACAGAAAGCTGAAAAGGAATTAGTTACCAAGACGAAAACTAGATTGAATGGGTCAAAGTCAAGATTCTTGTCTCATGCCGACAGAGAGGTTTTGATTAAATCTTCTTTGGCTTCTTACCAATTTACTCTATGGGATTGGTGTTACACCCTAAGAGAATCCACAATGAATTAAATGGCATCCATAGAAACTTCTGGTGGGGATTTGATTCTAGGGAAAGACATTGCTTTCTAAAGAAGTGGAGGAACCAGCTAGAGATGGTGGCAGAGAGATTAAATGCATGGAACTTGTCAACAAAGCATTGGTAGGTAAACTGATCTTGAAGCTGAATAATGATAAAGACTCTTTATGGACTCAAATAATGGAAGCAAAATATTTTTAGAGGTAAAGAGACTTGGGAATGGTTTGGTAAAGGAGGTCGCTCAGATACATGGAGCTCAATGATTAAAGTGAAAGATCAAGTCTTCAAACATTTGTGGTGCAAGATTGCGGATGGAAGCACAATTCAGATAGACAAACACAATTGGATTTGGAATTTTCAATTCCGAATCAATATAAATTGTGAAGAGGAGTTGGTACCTAAAACTGCGAAGGATTTATTCATTCTTAACTCCAAGGAATGGTATATGGATTTTATTTATGGAATCTTCAACAGGATTGCTGCTTCTGCAATTCTTAATGCTAAGGTGATTGAGACTTCTGAAGGTAGCAATCAGATTATGTGGAAACCATCAAAGAATAGTATTTACTCCACAAAATCTGCTTATAAAGTGTTTCTGAATGAAAGAAAAATGATAAGAGTGTCAATGGATAGAAATGATGAAGTGAGATTCCCATAAAAACTTCTGAAAGGGGAGAAGGGACTGATTCCTAGAGTAAAGTATTTTTATGGAGATGCAATCATAATGCTCTTCGCTTAAAGTCAATCTTGATCAAGGGAGGGTTGGAAAAAGATGGTTTGTCTCCATGGTGCCAAAATGCTGAAGAAACAGTTGTTCATGTTCTTATTAAGTGTGATTTTGCCAAACAAGCATGGTGCAACTCGGAATGTGGTTTTAAACATGTTAATAATGACAGTTTTGGGTTATGGCTGGCTGATTGGAATAGAGCAAAATATAGAAATGCCAAGAAGGATCATAGAACTTTTTGTCTAGCTACTAATATATTATGGCAACTTTGGAAGGCGAGATGCATGTTAGTGTTTGAAAACAAAAGATAGATATTGTGCAGGTGATAAGTGAAGCATGCAGAATAACAAATAGAATTGATTGGAAGAAAGCTGAAAGTCCTACAAATTTTGGTTGGAAACCTAATGGTTGGATTAAAGTCAATGTTGATGCAGCTATTCGTGAAGATAGAATTGCTTCAGGTATTGTAGCAAGAAATGAAAATGTAGAAAATCTGATTTCCACTAGCTGTGTTGGTCCTCCAATGACTCCTCTAATGGCTGAAGTTGTGACATTTTTACAGGCAATTCAAGTATGCAAAATGATGAGGTGGGGGAATGTAGTTCTGATGAGTGATTCTCTTGAACTCATTCAACAATTCCAAGTAGCTTCATCTTCCAGACATTGGGAAGTTAGGGATATCATCGAAGAATGTAATAAGGCAAAGGAAGAACTAAGTGGCGTGAAGTTTGAGCATATTCCAAGGGAAGAAAATATCTGTGCTCATAAACTTGCACATTATGTTATATACCACAAAGTGTCAATCTTTTCTGAGGCTGTTAATGGCCCAGAGTGTATCTCAGATTGGATCAATAATGAAATGGTAATCTAAGGAAGATCCTCCTTGGATCTTTCTAACTTTCAAAAGAAAAAATCATGTGTTCCTTTTTAGCATGAATATGCACTACTCATATTTAGTGAACCTGGATTTTCACTTTGATGAAGTAATATTGATTTACAGGAGTCCTAATTTAACTAACTTCGAATATAACCAGTGCCAACTATGAAAGAAAACTAACTTAAAGTTGGAGATGCATCGAATCAGCTGGCAATATTGTTGTCATGGCATTTACCTAATAATGGAGGCACAGGTACAAAGAAGCATGAATAATAAACCATGCACTTAGACTGGCATTGTTTAAGAAAACTATCCAGATCATGTGGTTTTCGAATTAAGAAAACCGCAACGCAACAAATGAAAAGAGCACAGGCCAAAGAGGCGGGCAGTTACCATCGTATCGCTCCGCCTGCTCGGCGAGTTTGGCCATGTAGACATGGCCCTCCCTCTCCTTGTCCAAGGACATGCCTCCAAGAACTTCCCAACCAGAAACGACGAGACAAGAGATGTGGCAACGGGGGAGGGAAGAGGAAGCCGATGGAATATTGGTGAGGGAACGGGAAGATCCGGAAATGGCGAAAGATTTGGACAGACTTGGTAAAAGAAGAAGGAAACGAAGGAATTGGTTAACGGAAAAGAGGAAAAGCTGAACAAAAAGTGGAGTTCTTGTTATCGGTTGTTGGGAGATGGGGAACGGAAAGCGGATTGCCTTGACCATGTGTCCTTTTCTAAGGAAGCGATGGCAGCGCGAATGGCGCCGGGCTGCAGTTTTCTGTTTTCTGTTTTCCTGGATCCTAGAGGGATGATGGAGGTGATAATCAAGATGCGTGTGTGCATTCTTTGGTAACCGATTCATCGAAGCGGAATGGAATCAAATGGCGCACGGACATGGATTGGATGGCAGGCTTTGTCTTAACGTGCTCAAGTAGGGCTAGCTAGATTTGTCGTATCGAAACGAACCATATTGTTTGCTGTTTGATTTATAAATAGTGGGTTTGAGTTGGGCCTGACAGTAAAATCAAGGTTGGGTTCCTATTCTATGGACTTCATGCACTCTCTCCGATTTGTATCGTTGCAGGTTTAAATAAAACCACGTTGTTTTTAGGGTTCATTGGATAAAACATATCCAAAAGTAATACCTTAACTTTCAGAAATATAAAAGAGTCATTATTCTAATAGATTTATGCTTCTAAGAAGTTAATAGTATTTAATAGAATTATTAGACTATTATAACTTTTAAAAAAAAAATTATATACAAAAACTATCAAAACAACTTTTACAAACAAATTCTTAAACATTCATCTTTTCTTTACTTTTATTTTTTGATTGTAATTTATCGTCTTCCTCTGTTTATTTACTACCCACATCGAAAACACTCCAAGTCATGCATGGCTACATTTCACTTTGCTTACGTTCTATCAATTAACTTTTGAATATGAGGCGCCTTCTACTTAATGACCCATGAAATGATCTAGGTTTGAATAAAGAACTACTACTACTACTACTACTTGTTTGTGTTCCTAAAACACTAGATGCTTGACTACTAGATGTTTCACCATAATTTCTAACATATTCTTCAAATAAATTATATAAAGTTGTCTTTATTTTATCATTAAATGAATCTATATACTCATTTTTATTCATATTTCTAAAAATATCATCTATAAGTATCATACAATTAACTAAT